>JAKJHU010002193.1:0-46309 GCA_022316685.1 Progne subis subis | reverse complement strand
CTTACTGGCTGTCCTCCTTCTTTAAGCCTGATTTGCACTGGGAGTGCATTCTTTGCTCTTCCTGGTATATTGGAGGCCCACACTCCTGGAAATACTTGATCCATTATTTTCCTGAAACTTTCCTTTTCACTTGCCACTTCAATTTCTTTGGTTATTAGCATTAAGCTTAACAGTTCTACATATTGTTGATCCTTTACCTCCAAACTAATTTCCTCATTTTTGAATATTATTCTTGCTTCCAGCTGTTCTACCAAATCTCTGCCCAAAAGTGCAGATGGAGCATTAGGCATGTATAAAAATCGATGGATGCCCCACTGTTTTCCCAATTTATATCTCAATGGTTTGCAAAAATAAGCTCTTTCAGATTGGCCAGTTGCCCCCTTTACCATAACATAGTCATTGGTTACAGGTATTAGGGCCTTATTCAACACTGAAAATGTTGCCACTGTGTCTATCAAAAATTTCACTTCTTTTTCTTTGTTCCCCAGTTTAACTATAACCAGAGGGTCCCCTAGGGTAGGGCCCTCCGGTCCCCCTCAGTCCTCTTTTACATGAGCAACTACTTTTTCCTTTTTCTGATCACCTTTTCTATGTTCATTATCCTTTCTTAATTCTGGGCACTGGTTTTTCCAGTGACCAAATTTCTTACAAAATGCACATTGATCTTTTCCTAGTCGGGGTGGTCCTTGTTTTGGTGGACCTTGTCCATGTTTTCCCTTTTCTCCTTCTTTTACTACTGCTGCTAGTTTCTTCATCCCTTGTTTATACTCTTCTTCCCGGTTACTAAAAACTCTCCAGGCCTCATCTAATAAAGTTTCTAAATTCCGGCTGTTTGGACCCCAGATTTTTTAGAGTTTCCTCCTGATGTCTCCTGTGGATTGTCCTAAAAATAAATTTATTAATTGCTGTGTTCCTTCATCAGATCCAGGATCCAGGGTGGTGTGTCGGCACATTGCGTCTCGCAGGTGATCTAGAAATTCAGAAGGTGTTTGAGAGGGGCCCTGTTTGATAGCATATAAGGCTGACCAGTTTATGGTTTTGGGGATTGCTCTTTCTAGCCCTTTTACTATCAGTTCTTGGTATCTCTTTAACTGTCCTAACTCCTCATCATCATTAGGATCCCAACCTGGGTCTTGAAGGGGAAATACATCTTTAACATCCTCCTGTGTTGTCCTACAATCATCTTCAGCCAGATCCCCAGCTACTTTCAAAACTAATTGCTTCTCAGTTTCTGTTAAGGCATCAAGTAGCAGTTGCAGATCTGCCCAATCAGGTGAATGCTGCTTAATCATAAACTTCATTTTCTTAGCAACCCCTATTGGATCACTTCTATGGCCCTTAGCAATCCTTTCCCAAATTTCTAAATCAATTGAGGAAAAGGGAACTTTAATCAGTTTTGTTTCCCCATCAGAGGTTATTGCTTGTCTTAGAGGTGCTTGTATGACCTCTCTGGTTTGTTTTCGGGTCCTTGATGCTATAGGTCCTTGTGAGGGAATCTTAGGACCTGGTGGGAGGGGTTCAGGTTCATCCCACTCACTGTCACTGCTAGGCAGTGGTGGATAAAATTTGGGTGGTTCCCGGGGTTTAGGAGTGGGTGGAGAAACCCCTACCTCAATTGCTGTCCTCCCAAAGGAAGATGAAGCTAAAGATGAAGTGGGGGAGGTTGGAGTCAATGATGGTTCTGAATTTGCATCCCCCACCACCCTCCTCCTTTCCTGCCTCCTAGGGGGTGGCTTAAGTATGTCTTCTGTCTCTTGTTCCAAAGCCTCTGCTTGGTATACTTTGTCAGGATGGGTGCACCTCTGGTTTATCGAGCAGGTACTACAACACCGTTTGGGCTTCCCTCTAGTAGCTTTATTATCCTTTTCAAGGGCTAATACTAAAGGATCAGATGGTGACCTCATTCCACAATCCCTTTGCCACTCTGGATGATTCCTGAGAGTGAAAAACATATCAGCATAAGCTACTTCTTGCCACTTTTGTTCACGTCGAAGGAAAAGCATCAATTGTAATAATGTCTCATAGTCCAGTGTACCGTTTACTGGCCACTTCACACCTTCATCAAGTTTATATAATGGCCACCATTGTGTACAAAGCTTAGCAAGCTCCCTCTTAGTTTCGGTACCACCACAGCCCACCAGTTCTTTCCAGTGTGTTAAGATACACCCTAAAGGGCTTCCTCTGGGAATCTCTTTGCTCTCATTTGGCCCCATGTTTAGAATCCCTTTTGGTCCAAGATGTTACAAAACACAAAGTAGACTACTTCAATTGCGTATCTCAGCACCAAAATTTCTCAGCTGTTTCTGCTAGCTCTGGGCATAGGTTCTGGGCTCTCTGCTTTCTGCAAACAATTAAAGCCTTTTCTTAGAGAGACCCAACTCCAAACACCAACCGTTTTAAGTTTGCAAAGAAAATAGCGAGGGGTCCCTCACGACCCCAAACACACTCCACCAGAAGTTTCAACAAGATCTCGCCGAATAATCCTACTGATTTCGGCCGGGACACTGTTGTGGTCCTGTTTTGGCAGTTGTTGGGGGGCTGCTTGCTGGAGCTTAAATTCCCCGGCATTCAGGTGGTTTTAGAGTCTTTTTTGCCCTCTGCAAAGCTCTGAGCCAAACGCAGGAAAAGACGGAGTCTTCAAGGTTGCATGCTTCATGTTTATTAGTTCTTATCTTACAATTTTCTCAGTGTCCTGCAAGATGTTTGCCACGGCTCGGACATCTGGTGACTCCCCCCATCCCAGGGTTGTCCTTATCTTTTATACTAATTGCTACGTATTCGATATTTACTATTTATTACCAATGTCTATCACTATTACTAAAAAGGTCATCTTTACTTTGATCCAATCCTCACAAACTACTTTGTGCCAACGTCACTGCAGAAATGGAGTGAGGGAAGAAGAAAGAAGGAGAAGGAGGCAACGCCCCAAATTCTCCATCTTGTCCCCATTCACTTCAATACAAGAAATCCAAAACCACTGTTTTTCTCACCCTGTGATATACTAAACTACTATTTTTCACACTCTTGTAGCCTGCAATGCTTCCTGCAGTGCAAGAAGCCTCTCCCATGGACTGAAATCAAATCCAGTGTCTCTCTGAGCTCTGGGCTGTGGTCCCAGACCCCCCTGCCCAGGTCTCTGACCCTCCAGGGCAACCAAAGGAATGCCCGGGACTCCAACAGGACACCACACACAAATCCCTCCGTGAGAAGGAGGTGGGGGGGTAACCCTGATCCTACGCTGCCTCTCCACTCCTCTGTGGTTAGGGACTACACTACCGGGACTTTAAAATATTACCACACACTCTAGCAACTACAAGCCTCACAAAGAAGCAAAAAACTTTTCCCCCCTTTAACTAAAACACTCACTCGCCAAAAGAACTTCTTAGGGTTTTACAGGGAGTTTAGAGACTCGGCCCGAGGCTGCAGAGCCTGGATTCCCCCGCGGTTACCAGGGAAACAAATCACCCCCTCCAAATTGCTGGGGACGGCTCAGGTTTCAAACCTCCTTACTCCGCTTGCGCCTTTTAGCTCAAAAAATAAACAATTTAAACTTACAGAAATGCTTTTTTTTTTTTCACCGAACAAAACGTCAGCAAAATCTTGTTGCCAAAAGTACATGCTGTTCAAGCTCACACACAGTCTAATTCCCCTCCAGCACACAATCTGGATACAATACAAACACTTTAAATCCTTCCGCTCTCTCAAATAGAGGGATCCCTCCGCTGATCAGGCGGGGAATTCAAAAGGCTTTTACAACTTCAAGCTTGCAAAACACCTAAAAACACCTACACAGGTTACTAACATACTCCAAAATCACACAAATCAAAATGCTTACAATACAAACTCTCACAGACCACGATACATACGGTGCACCACACCTGAAGACACAAACACACAAAACCACGAGACCACAAAACATGGATCCGTTCACACCACACACACCCGGCGCGCTCGGGGCCGCAATCAGGATTTTCCATGACCCACAACGGGACACTTCACGTCCCAGAACGGGCTCGCCACACGGATTATGGATTGTCAAGTGTGATATATGTCCTAAAGTTAATTCATGTTAAAATATATAAGATGTAATTCACCCCCTATAAATATAAGTTCTATTTGTAATCGAATATACTATGGGTAAACTGAGTCGAAAGCTGCACGGAGAGGGGTACAAGGAATTTCCTTTTGTCAGAGATTACACAGGAGGGACACGAGAAACTATGCTAAGAATTACACAAAAAGGGACACGAGGATACCTCTGCCGGGAATCGTTAAGAGGAGAACAAAGACAACGGAAAAGGGAGATGGAGAACCCGGAGAACCAAATGATCACATCAGATCGATATCTCATCCGTCTCCTCCCGACATTACCATCTCTACACCACACCTAGACGCAACAATTAAGGACATTGTTTCCCGGGCAAATCCATTCAAAATACCAGAACCCGAACATGAATATCTAATGAGGCTGCCTCGGAAGAGGGAACCTCGGAGCCCCGATTTTCTCTCAGCGATCCAGTGTATAAAAAGAGGCAGCTCCAAGCCAGAAATGTGAACTTGGGGGTGGCATACTGACAGAGAGTGTTACCGTGTTCACCCAGCGCCGATTCCGGGCTCGACGCTGTCCTTTTAATTGTGGCTATCCGAGACTGTCATTTTGTCTCTCAATAAAATTCTAAAATTTTGATTTCTAGAATTTGGTCCATCGTATTTATTACAATCTGGTGACCCCAACGTGATTGGCGTGATATTGGGACCCTCGGACCCCTGTCTCTGACCAGGAGGCGCCCTGCTGAATTCAGCGGCCCGGCAGAGCCAGCAGGGCCGTGTGGAACCGATCGGCCACACGACGAACTTAAAAACAAAAAGCCACACTTAAAAGGGATTTAGGCGAGGTCAGAGCTCTCAGGGAACTCGGGGAGGTCTGGGGAACAGAACCTCCGGAGCCGCGGCGAAGAAGATCAACTCGTAAAAATCTACGTGCACGAAGAGCCCACGCAGGAAAAGGATCGTAAGTATTGCGTGGTTGAGTGGGAGTGACCGAGCGTATGAGTGAGACCTGATTTTATCACGAAGCGAGTGGGGACCCCAAAACCTCAGTTCCACTTCCCCGCGAGGGGTGTGGTCGGTTGAGGGGGAAGCGAAAGTTTCGGGGGTAAACACGCACCTCACACGTCAAGCCCAGAAACTCGGGGAGTTTCAGAGGGGGGATCGGTCACAGGAAGGCTGAAAGGGAAGGGTACGTCCTTACAAGAGTTGCGGGACTGGTAAACCTTTCAGCCTCGGACCAGGAACGGTCCAGGGGAGAGAGTAAGTAGGAGAAAGAGAGCTCGTAATCACCAGGAAAACCCCAAGAGGGATCGATCACCCTTAAAGGGCCAGTAACTGGTGAACCGACACTATGGGACAAGGGAAAAGTAAAACCAAAGAAAAGGTCACAGGGAAGTCCAAGAAGGGAACCGTTAAAGGAATCCCTGAAATCCCAATTGAAAGTCCTTTGGGATGGATGTTAGAGCATTGGGAGGAATGCTCTATAAGAAAAAGGAGGTCAAAGAAACAAATGATACACTACTGTATAGAAGTGTGGGGAGGAGTTGAAATTCGGGACCATGTAATATGGCCCGTCTTTGGGACATTTGAGAAATGGATTTGCACGGCATTAGTGAATTATGTGAAGGAGGGAGGGAATAAAGAAGAACATGAGTATGCACAGGTCTGGGAAAGGATCGATGCTAGACTTTTGCCAGTGAAACTAAGGGGTCCAGGGACCACCTTGGGTGATAGGTGGGAGCCTTTAGATAACCTTCCCCCGCCTTACCTTGTGCCCTCGCCCCCTCCCCTTCCAAATGAGGGAAACCCACAGGACCCCTTGGGATCGGGGTATCCCTGCTGGGCAAGGGACCCCCGGCCCCTCGCCACTTCCATCTGCCCCTCCCCTGGAGTCACAGCCCTCACAGGCAGTGGCTCCGTTCCCACCAGGTCAGACTCCCTCCTCCACTGGAACCCGTGCCAGCTCCCCGACTGTCTTGGGGAATAACACAGGTTCCCCAGACCCCGACCCCGCTCCTCCACACCCAGCCACTTGAGCTAGACTTAGCAGCGTTCCTTAGCCCTGCAACCCCAGCTCCGCCGGTTTCATTAGAAGCTAAACATACTCCACCCGCTAGGAGGACTAGGAGACAGTTAAAAAGATTGAATGAGGTAGAAAGTGAGGGTGAAGGCAAAAAAGCTAACCTCTTCCCTTTAAGGGAAGTGCCCGCAGCCCCAGGAATTATCGGGTACGTAAACGTCCCGATTAATACCAGCGATGTAAGAGCCTTTAAGAAAGAGATGGGAAAACTTATCGACGACCCCTTAGGAGTATCTGAGAGGCTGGATGAGTTCTTGGGAACGAGTATTTACTCATATGAGGATCTCACAGCAATCTTAAGGTCTTCAGTACTGAGGAGAGAGAAATAAGGCAAGCAGGAATGAGAGAGTGGGAGCGCCGGAACCCCCAAAGTACCCCCGGGGATCAAAAATGGCCAAGCCAGGATCCTCGGTGGAACGCCCAGACCGAAGAGGGTAGAAGGAATATGATCGATATGAGGAATATAATAATCCAAGGAATTAGGGAAGCGGTACCTCGGGGACAGAACCTGAGCAAGGTATTCGGGGAGTGTCAGGGGAAAGAGGAGACCCCTACAGAGTGGTTGGAGAGATTAAGGAAAAGTCTCCAAGTATACTCTGGGACGGATCCTGATTCTCCTGTGGGAGAAGCACTGTTGAAAACCCAATTCGTGGCTAAATCGTGGGAGGACATACGGAAGAAATTAGAGAAAATCGAGGGGTGTCAGGAGAAGGGATTGCAGGAATTACTAAGGGAAGCTCAGAAAATATACATGAGGAGAAATAAGGAAAAACAGAAGATACAGGCTAGGGTACTGGTGGCGGCTGTGAGAGAAGCCCAGAAACAGGAGCATCCCCAAAACACAGGAAAAACCTTAAGGAGGGGACCCTCGAAAGGACCAGTCCGTCCGCAAAAAGGGACCCCTGGTAATCAAGAAGAGGGACCAGAATGTTTCTATTGTAAGAAAAAGGGGCACATAAAAAAGAATTGCAAGATAAGAATAAAAGATGAGAGGATATTTCAGGAAGACTAGGGATGTCGGGGGCTCTTTATTTTAGGGTCCTTAACATTAAGGGAGCCCGTGATAACCCTCAATATAGGACTCAAGGGGACAGAAATGGATTTTTTAGTGGACTCTGGGGCTGAAAAAAGTACTTTTAAACAGTTGCCTCCAGGGTGCCAAGTGAGCAAAGAATTTATGGTGGTCATAGGGGCTAAGGGAGAGCCTTTTTGGGTTCCCATAGTAAAAAATGTAGAAATTGAATCTGAGAATAAAGTCTGCTTAGGGGACATGTTGTTGGTAGAAGAAGCTGATTATAACCTATTGGGCAGGGATTTGATGGTTGCATTAGGTATTAGTTTAATTGTGAGAGATTCACGGATAGTGGTCAGTATCTATAAACTTACCTGTGAGGATGAGGAGAAAATTAACCCCGAAGTGTGGCATACGGGGAGGGAAGCGGGGAGGTTGGACATGGATCCTATTTCACTTGAAATCGAGAGACTGGAGGACCCCATAAGGGTGAAACAGTATCCTATTCCCCTGGTGTATCTGGTTTTTCCCCACTCCGGGCGGGAGATGACCTCTGGCTAGCTCGGTCAACACAGATACAGATGTTTCCAGTTCGTTTCGGCTTCGGCTTAGCAGTTGGACACCGTATGTCGAGACAGTCAACAGCAGCAGAAGAGAAAAGGCTGGCTCTCAGCTTAGCAGGTTAAAAGATGTTTATTAGCTCCAGAGTTGAGAAGCAGAGAGCTCCGAGCTCAGAGGCGAGAGCTCAGAGGCTGGGAGCTGAGCAGCTGAGCGAGAGCTGCTCGGAGAGCTGCTGGGAGAGCTGCTGGGAGAGAGTTCGAATCTCCCTCCTCTACCTTATAAGCGGGGGAGGGGTTCCAGGGAGGATACAACAAGACAACAAATCAGGGGATCCAGGGGGTAACAAGGTGTGCCCACCCCCAAGCCTCGGACCAACCACCTCCAGAGGAAAAGAATTCCCCCAGGCTACCTGTCCACCCGAAGCCCTCTCCCTGAGGTTTCGCAATCTGGGAGGGACCCCTGGAGTGATAGACAGGCTGCCCCGGAGTGAGGGGGGGCAGAGGGATGTTACATGCCATGTGAGGAGTGGGATGATTGACACAAAACACCTTATTATAAAGACGACACAAAAGGGATACAAAATTGGGGATACAGTGAAATGAACCATAACATAAACTTCTTACAAAAACCTAATAAAACAGTTCTGCACCACTACACCCTGGAAGGGAGACGAGGATTGAAACCTATAATAGATGACCTAATAAACAAAGGAATTTTGGAACCATGTATGTCCAGACATAATACCCCAATATTAGACATAAGAAAGACAGATGGGAGTTATAGACTAGTGCAGGATCTGAGAGCAATAAATGACAGAACAAAAACTCGATTTCCTGTGGTTGCAAACCCATACACGCTTGTAAACAGGGTCTCCCCGGAGGTGTCCTAGGGTAACTTTATGATGCTTGTATCCCCAATCGTCTGTTCTGTTTGAACTCTGTATATTGAGTCCTGTGCCTTTAAGACTGGTTCTAAGAGCAAGGAGAAGCGCGGAGTTTGTTTTGAGAAAACTGCCTGACTCCTCCACATTCTTCTCCGGACGGTGTTCAGCGGAGGCTTGGAGTGACTGCAGGACAGAGATCTTTTTGCTTTTAGTTAGTTTCAGCTAGCTAGGGCAGAGAAGTTCCCTGGACTGTTTTTTTTTCTTTCTTTTTTCTTGGAACTGTTTAAACCTGCTCTGGACTGAAAACCCAGGGGAGCACTGGGGGCTGCACCTGCGGCCCACCGGGGCCTGGAGCTCGGCATTTTCCAGCAGCGCCGGAGGGACTGGGACTGAGGAGAGACTGAGAGAGAGCCGAGCTCCACCCACGGCAAGGACTTTCTCAATTTGCCATCTCACTTCAGAACGAGAGGTTTTATTGTTTCATATTATTCATTCTTTATACTTGTATGCACTTTATTTGTTTAGTAAAATAGTTTTTTCCACTTTTCTCCACAAAGGTTTTTTTTTTTTCGGACTGGTTGGAGGGAGGGGCCACTTGGGTTTGCTTCCCAGAGGGATCCTATACAGAGGTTTTCCCCCAAATTTGTCTCCAAACCAGGACATACCCTTAATTGGCGCTCACTGCGGGGCTCGAGAGAGTGGAAAAAACTTGTATTACTATTAACTGCATTTTTTTTGTTGTTGTTGTTGTCCTTTGGGTAGGGATTAAACAGACAGTGGCCATGTTGCTTCTTGAAGTCCTAACGTCTCTTAGAATAGAGTCTTTTCTGCATTTCTGTTCCCTAGGCTTTTTTGAGGTCTTAATACCTTTCTGGTCCCTCGGTTTGTTTTCCTACCCAGAAATAGCTCCAATATTGTCCTTAACATTCAGCTTTTACACTAGGGATGCACAAATTAGAATAGTTATTTTGCTGGGTTCGGTGATTATGGCTTACAAGAAGCTTATAAAGATACTGGAGTTTGTTCTGGGTATGTTCAGTTTATGGTTTTTTCGTCCTACCCTGCATCCTAGTTCCAGCAGCATGTTTTGGGGATTTATCAATAATTGCACCCAGTTTGTTAGAGGAGGAGTAGGGGATGAGGCTCTTCAGCCTCTTTTTTCCTTCTTCTCTTTTAAGTCAGTTACATCACTTTTGGAGAATGTTCAGGGTCTCCTGAATGTTAAAGACACCACCTTCCTGGTGTTTCACCTGGTGACTTTCCTCTATATGGCTTATAGCTTTTCTAGAATGAGTCACACACTGCTAAACACTGTAGGGCAGCAGATAGAGGCAAGGGAGCAGGGAGATAAATCAGTCACTCAGGCTGCAGCCGACCCCACAGCTATTCAGGCTGCAGCTAAACCAGACAGTGAGGCTAAGACACCAGCAGTTGCTGCAGTAAAGAAGGGAAAGAAGCACACGGACAAAACCGATCGACCAGTAGATGATGATTCAGGTGAAGGATCCTCAGTGCCTTCTGACACCCAGTCGGAAGTCAAACCACCTGACACACAATCAGAAGCTGAAGCAACTGATGATACACAGTCAGAAGCTGAACCAACTGATACAAAATCAGAAGCCCAACCAACTGGTACAAGATCGGGAGCCCAACCAACTAGCACACGATCAGAGGCCCAACCAGCTGCTACAAGATCAGGAGCCCAACCAACTGCTACAACATCAAGAGCCCAACCAACTGCTACAAGATCAGGAGCCCAACCAACTGCTACAAGATCAGGAGATACTATTGAGTCCTTTTCCCTGAAGGACCTTCGTGGCCTAAGAAAGGATTATACTCGACGACCTGATGAATCTATAATTAGTTGGTTAGTCCGTCTTTGGGATGCTGCAGGCGAGGCTACAATACTGGATGGCACTGAAGCGAGACATCTTGGATCCCTATCACATGATCCAGTTATTGACCAAGAAATGATGAGGGAGGCTAGTCCTTGCAGTCTCTGGGAACGGGTCTTGAGAAGCGTGGCACAAAGATATCTGTGTGCCGACGATCTCTATCTGCAGCAAACCCAGTGGAAAACCATTGAACAAGGGATTCAGTGCTTGAGAGAAATGGCAGTGGCGGAGATTGTCTTCTCAGATGACCTAAACACTAGGAACCCCGACTTGGTACCATGTACACCTGTAATGTGGTGAAAACTTGTACGACTTGGGCCACAAGAATACTCCTCTGCTTTAGCAATAATGAAGCGGGATGAGACAGAGGAGACTGTGCTGGATATGGCGAAGAAGCTCCGAACATATGCAGATGCCGTGCATGGTCCAACACATGCAAGAATCGCAGCTTTGGAAACACAGATGTGGGGATTGGCAGACAAGATAAAGGGGGATCTCAAAGAACTTAAGGAGAACATTCTCCAGATCTCTGCAGTACAAGTTAGGGGCTCTGGCACCACACGCAAACGTTCCCTAGATAGTGAGGGAAAAGGCATTCCACGAGCTAAGCTGTGGTCCTTCCTCCGTGATTGTGGAGAAAACATGAAAAGATGGGATGGAGAATCTACTGATGCTATGACACAACGGCTGCGTGAATTGTTGGATGACAAGACTGTGAGAGGAAGTTCTAGCAAGAAGGAAGCAGCTATGGTTACCCAGGGAAATAGGGATAATCAGGCTTAGAGGGGCCCTGCCTCTAGCCAGGTAGAGGCTAGGGAAAACCGTGTTTTTTAGACTGTGTGGATTCGTTGGCCTGGCACATCAGAACCACAAAAATATGAGGCCTTAGTTGACACTGGTGCACAATGCACATTGATCCCATCAAGACATGTGGGGGAAGAATCTGTTTCCATTGCTGGGGTGACAGGGGGGCTCACAAGATTTTACTTTGGTGGAAGCTGATGTGAGCCTGACTGGAAATAAGTGGAAGAGACACCCTATTGTGACTGGCCCAGAGGCTCCGTGCATTTTGGGCATAGACTTCCTCCGGAATGGCTATTACAAAGACCCAAATGGATTTAGGTGGGCATTCGGGATAGCAGCTGTAGAGACAGGAGATGTTAAGCAGTTGAATACCTTGCCTGGACTATCAGAGAACCCATCTGCTGTAGGTCTTCTGAAGGTGGAAGAGCAACAAGTGCCAATTGCCACTTCAACAGTGCATCGCCGACAGTACAGAACAACTCGAGATGCTGTGATCCCCATCCACAAGATGATCCGTGAGCTGGAGACCCAAGGGGTGGTCAGCAAAACCCACTCACCCTTCAATAGCCCTATCTGGCCTGTGCGCAAGTCTGACGGAGAATGGAGATTGACTGTGGACTACCGTGCCTTGAACGAAGTGACTCCACCATTGAGCACTGCTGTGCCGAACATGCTGGAACTCCAGTACGAGCTGGAGTCCAAGGCAGCAAAATGGTACGCCACAATTGACATTGCTAACGCATTTTTCTCCATTCCTCTGGCTGCAGAATGCAGGCCTCAGTTTGCTTTCACCTGGAGGGGCGTGCAGTACACCTGGAACCGATTGCCCCAGGGGTGGAAACACAGCCCCACCATCTGCCATGGACTGATCCAGGCTGCACTGGAAAAGGGTGAGGCTCCGGAACATCTACAGTACATTGATGACATCATTGTGTGGGGGAACACGGCAATGGAAGTGTTTGAGAAAGGAGAGAAGATCATCCAGATTCTCCTGAAGGCTGGCTTTGCTATCAAGAAGAGCAAAGTTAAGGGACCTGCTCGAGAGATCCAGTTTCTAGGAATAAAGTGGCAAGATGGAAGGCGTCAGATTCCCACTGAAGTCATCAACAAAATCACAGCAATGTGTCCACCAACCAACAAAAAGGAAACAGAAGCTTTCCTAGGCGCCATAGGTTTCTGGAGGATGCACATTCCTGAGTACAGCCAGATTGTGAGCCCTCTCTACCTGGTCACCCGCAAGAAGAAGGATTTCCACTGGGGCCCTGAACAGCAACAAGCCTTTGCCCAGATCAAACAGGAGATCGCTCATGCGGTAGCCCTTGGCCCAGTCAGGACAGGACCAGAGGTGAAGAACGTGCTCTACTCAGCAGCCGGGAACAATGGCCTGTCCTGGAGCCTTTGGCAGAAGGTGCCTGGGGAGACTCGGGGCCGGCCACTGGGATTCTGGAGCCGAAGCTACAGAGGGTCCGAAGCCAACTACACTCCAACAGAGAAGGAAATCTTGGCCGCCTATGAAGGAATTCAAGCTGCCTCAGAAGTAGTAGGCACTGAAACACAACTCCTGCTGGCACCTCGACTACCAGTGCTGGGATGGATGTTCAAAGCAGAAGTTCCCTCTACCCACCATGCCACCAATGCCACATGGAGCAAATGGATTGCCCTCATCACTCAGCGCACCCGCATTGGAAACCCAAATCGCCCTGGTATTCTGGAAATAATTACAAACTGGCTGGAAGGTGAAAACTTTGGTCTCATGGATGAAGAGGAGCAGGAACAAGTGACACGTGCTGAAGAAGCTCCACCATACAACCAACTGCCAGCAGAAGAAACTTGCTACGCTCTTTTCACTGACGGTTCCTGCCGCATCGTAGGGATGAAACGAAAGTGGAAAGCAGCCGTATGGAGCCCCACACGACAGGTTGCACAAGCCACTGAAGGAGAAGGTGGGTCAAGCCAACTTGCTGAACTCAAAGCTGTTCAACTGGCCCTGGACATTGCTGAAAGAGAGAAGTGGCCAAAGCTCTACCTCTACACTGATTTGTGGATGGTAGCTAATGCTCTGTGGGGATGGCTGGAGAAGTGGAAAAAGGCCAATTGGCAGCGCAGGGGAAAGCCAATCTGGGCTGCAGATGAGTGGAAGGACATTGCCACTAGGGTAGAGAAGCTACCTGTCAAAGTCCGTCATGTAGATGCCCATGTCCCCAAGAGTCGGGCTAATGAGGAGCACCGTAACAACGAGCAGGTAGATCAAGCTGCAAAGATAGAGGTGTCAAAGATAGACTTAGATTGGGAACACAAGGGAGAGTTGTTCCGAGCTCGATGGGCCCATGATGCCTCAGGTCACCAGGGCAGAGATGCCACCTATAAGTGGGCCCGAGACCGAGGGGTGGATCTAACCATGGACAGTATTTCTCAGGTTATCCATGACTGTGAGACGTGTGCTACCATCAAACAGGCCAAGCGGGTGAAGCCCCTATGGTATGGCGGGCGATGGTCCAAATATAAGTACGGGGAAGCCTGGCAGATTGACTACATCACCCTTCCCCAAACCCGCCAAGGCAAGCGCTACGTGCTGACCATGGTGGAAGCCACAACTGGATGGCTAGAGACCTACCCTGTGCCTCACGCTGCTGCCCGGAACACCATCCTGGGCCTTGAAAAGCAAGTTCTTTGGAGGCATGGTACCCCTGAGAGGATTGAGTCAGACAATGGAACTCATTTCAAGAACAGCCTCATCAACAACTGGGCTAGGGAACATGGCATTGAGTGGGTATACCATATCCCCTATCATGCACCAGCTTCAGGGAAGGTAGAAAGACACAATGGACTGCTAAAAACCACCCTGAAAGCACTGGGTGGGGGATCATTCAAAAATTGGGAGCAGCATCTAGCAAAGGCCACCTGGTTAGTTAACACCTGAGGTTCCACCAACAGAGCAGGCCCTGCCCAATCTGAGCCCCTACATACAGTAGATGGAGAGAAAGTCCCAGTAGTACATGTAAGAGGTTTGTTAGAGAAGACAGTTTGGATCAATCCTGCTTCAAGTACAGAGGATCCCATCCGTGGGATTGTCTTTGCTCAGGGGCCAGGCTGCACATGGTGGGTAATGCAGAAAGATGGAACCACACGATGTGTACCCCAGGGAGATTTGATTGTTGGGTGAGAACCGTGTGTAATTATCCTTGTGTGCTGAATGGTACTGCCACTGTATGTAGCTGTATATTGCATATTGTTTTTATATAGATGTATGTGTGTGTAGAGCTAGAGTATATATAAGTTTTAGTAAATTGACAATATGGGGATAAGGGGTGGAATGTCCTAGGGTAACTTTATGATGCTTGTATCCCCAATCATCTGTTCTGTTTGAACTCTGTATATTGAGTCCTGTGCCTTTAAGAGTGGTTCTAAGAGCAAGGAGAAGCGCGGAGTTTGTTTTGAGAAAACTGCCTGACTCCTCCACATTCTTCTCCGGACGGTGTTCAGCGGAGGCTTGGAGAGACTGCAGGACAGAGATCTTTTTGCTTTTAGTTAGTTTCAGCTAGCTAGGGCAGAGAAGTTCCCTGGACTGTTTTTTTTTTCTTTCTTTTTTCTTGGAACTGTTTAAACCTGCTCTGGACTGAAAACCCAGGGGAGCACTGGGGGCTGCACCTGTGGCCCACCGGGGCCTGGAGCTCGGCATTTTCCAGCAGCGCCGGAGGGACTGGGACTGAGGAGAGACTGAGAGAGAGCCGAGCTCCACCCACGGCAAGGACTTTCTCAATTTGCCATCTCACTTCAGAACGAGAGGTTTTATTGTTTCATATTATTCATTCTTTATACTTGTATGCACTTTATTTGTTTAGTAAAATAGTTTTTTCCACTTTTCTCCACAAAGGTTTTTTTTTTCGGACTGGTTGGAGGGAGGGGCCACTTGGGTTTGCTTCCCAGAGGGATCCTATACAGGGGTTTTCCCCCAAATTTGTCTCCAAACCAGGACAGGAGGATATATGTTATAGTGTAATAGATCTAAAGGATGCATTTTGGACCTGCCCTTTAGCCGAAGGCAGTTGCGATTTCTTCGCATTTCAATGGGAGGACCCTGAAACAAATCGTAAGCAACAGCTGAGATGGGCCTCCCTGCCTCAAGGATTTGTGGATTCGCCCAACCTATTTGGACAAGCCTTAGAGCAATTGCTAAGTCAATTTTCCCCTAGAAAAGGGACAAAAATCCTGCAATATGTAGATGGCTTTCTTGTTGCAGGAGAAACAGAGGAAGAAGTAAGAAAATGCACCATTGAGTTATTAAACTTTTTGGGAGAGAAAGGTTTAAAAGTATCTAAGCAAAAGTTGCAGTTCACGGAACCTGAAGTGAAATATCTGGGGCACTGGATTATCAAGGGAAAGAAAAAGCTAGACCCAGAAAGAGTGTCTGGTATACTAGAATTACCTCCCTCAAGGAACAAAAGGCAGGTACGCCAAATGTTTGGGCTTCCGGGGTACTGCAGACAATGGATAGAAGGGTACAGTGAAAAAGTAAAATTCCTATATGAGAAATTAACCACAGAAAAGGTAAAATGGACTGAGCATGATGACAGGGAATTACAGCGACTAAAAGAAGCCCTGATAGCAGCCCCTGTTTTGAGCCTCCCTGATGTGAACAAAAAGTTCCAGTTATTCATTGATGTAAGCAATCATACAGCTCATGGGGTCCTAACCCAAGATTGGGCTGGGGATAAAAAACCTGTAGGTTACCTTTCAAAAGTATTGGATCCTGTAAGCAGGGGATGGCCCACATGTTTGCAAGCTATAGTGGCGGTTGCCCTATTAGTGGAGGAAGCCAAAAAGATTACCTTTGGAGCTCCCCTAGTGATTTATACCCCACACGATGTGAGAACTATTTTGCAGCAAAAGGCAGAGAAATGGCTTACAGATGCAAGGCTCCTGAAGTACGAAGCCATTCTCATTCATGCCCCTGAATTAGAGTTGAGGACAACAAAAGCTAACAATCTGGCAGTTTCTTTTTGGGGAAGCATCAGGGAGGCCCACCCATAATTGCTCTGACTTGATAGAATTGCAAACAAAGGTAAGGGCAGATCTGGAGGATGAGGAATTGGAAGAGGGAGAAAAGTGGTTTGTAGATGGCTCAGCCAGAGTTATAGAAGGGAAAAGAAAGTCAGGTTATGCTATCATAAATGGGAAAACGGGAGGTAATTAAATCGGGTCCATTAAGTGCATCTTGGTCAGCCCAAGTATGCGAGTTGTATGCAGTTTTACAGGCTCTAAGGGAACTAAGAGAATAAGTAGGAACCATTTTTACTGATTCCAAGTATGCTTTTGGGGTGGTACACATCTTTGGAAAGATTTGGGAGGAGAGAGGATTAATAAACACTCGAGGAAAAAGTTTAGTGCATGAAGATCTGATAAGACAGATCTTAAAAGCTATAAGAGAACCAAAGGCTATTGCCGTTGAATATGTAAAGGGACATCAAACAGGATTGCAGTTTAGAACTAGGGGAAATAACTTAGCTGATCAGGAAGCAAGAAGGGCAACTCTTCTCACACTAAGTATCCCTGAGAATCCCAGGGGCGACCCCCAGGAATTTCCCCCACATCCCACTGAAAAGGAGATTGATGAATTCAAAAAGATAGGGGGAACATTAGAGGAAGGAAAATGGAAGCTACCTGATGGTTGAGAATTAATCCCCAAAGCCTATGCCCGGAAAATACTAAGGAGATTGCACTCCCAGACCCACTGGGGAACCCAGGCATTAGCTGAACAATTCCTAAAATTTTTTGGATGTAAAGGTATCTTTGAAATAGCAAAACAAGAGGTCCAGGGCTGCATGATATGCCAGAAAATCAATAAGTCTAGGATCAGGCAGGTCACACCGGGGGGACGTCCCTTAGCGTACCGCCCCTTTGGGAGAATTCAGGTAGACTTCACTGAATTACCAAAAATTGGAAGGCATAGGTATTTATTAGTAATAGTGGACCAATTGACCCACTGGGTGGAGGCATTCCCAAGCTCCCGGGCAACAGCCCAGATGGTAGTACGAAGGTTATTAGAAGAAATAATACCTAGATATGGGATCCCAGACTCCATTGATTCGGATCAGGGAACACACTTCGCCTCCAAAATCACAAAACACCTGGCGGATGCCCTCGGAATCAGATGGGAATATCACACACCCTGGCATCCCCAGAGTTCAGGACAGGTGGAACGAATGAATCAGACATTAAAAGCTCAGATATCAAAGCTTATGCTAGAAACTAAGATGTCATGGGTAAAGTGCCTACCCTTAGCACTCCTGAACGTTAGGACACAACCCCATTCAGGATCTGGTCTGTCCCCTTTCGAAATGTTATATGGAATGCCATATGAACATGGAATGCCAGTGGGACACCCCCGAGTGGAGGATTGACAGATCCAGTCTTATCTTGTCTTAATTAATAAAAATTTACAGGAACTCCGAAAACGCGGACTAATAGCACAGAGCACACCCTTGGGATTTGCCATTCACAGAATCCAACCAGGGGACAAGGTGCTGATCAAGACGTGGAAAGAAACATCGTTATCGCCTCACTGGGAAGGACCTTTCTTCGTCCTCCTCACCACTGACGCGGCTGTGAGAACAGCAGAAAGAGGCTGGACCCACTCGTCTCGGGTGAAAAGGATTGAACCACAAGACAGCTCTCCGCAGTGGAAAGTCACCTCAGCTCCAGGAGATTTAAAGCTGAGGATTCACCGAAAACCCAATGACCAGCGCTTACCGGCTAAGTTGTAACCAAGCAGGGTGTCCCTGCTATCCTTTTGTTCACTTTAAGTGCGGGTATTGCAAACAAATTTGGGTGACTCATTGTGACTTGGGAACCAAGCCCTGGGTTTTGTGTGAAAATTGTTTAGAGGAGGAAAGAAGGCTCACAGACCTTTTTCTACACATTGCCACGGAAACGGGCCTTTTGGAATTAGATTCTTTTGAGTGGTTCCACTTCTTCACAAATGGGATAATGGGAAAATTGAACAAAAAAGCAGAACCACTAGCAATTGAGTATAGAAGGACAGTAAAGGTACCATGCCTATCTGACCAGGTAAAATTGGCCAAGTGGGAACAGTACAAAAGATGGTATGCTCAAAGGAGCACCCAAGGGGGCCCGGAAGAATATCCTTGCTGCCAAGAAGATGGTTTACCCCGCCACTGGTCGCAACCCGGGGGGTGAAGGGACGGGCAGAGGGATACGCCTATGGGTAACCCTAGTGATCCTGAGCCGAGCCATGTACCTCACGAGTGGCCTCCGCAACCCTAAGGAAAGAATGGGGAAAGAAACTGACCCACAGGAGACTCAGCTGGAGCCTACCTGGGGCCAAAACATAGAACCAAGGGTACACATTAACTGTCCAAAAATGCAAAGGGGGGAAAACTGCGAACATAATGATAGTGGGCTCCAAATTAACATGACAACAGAAAAGGCCAATCACCCAATGGCAATGTCTAGGAAAAGGAGGGGGCTAAGTAAGATACCCATAATCCCCTTATGTAGAGATTGTAACAAAACTGTGTGGATTGGGGGTAAAAGGGAATCTACTTTTGTAGGATATTTACAAGCAAACAAATTGTGTTATGATAAAAGCAAATTAGAAATGTGTACCCTCAATGAAAAAGCATATTGGGTAGGACAGAATGAAAAACTTCGAGCAGCTTCCCTGAACAATATACCTATTCTACTAGATTTATTAAGTGATAACAATGAAAGAGTTTGTTTAAAATTAGATAAGGTATTCTGTTTTTCTAAAGATGAGGAAGGGTTGGACCCAGAAAATAAGATACAAAGGGCAGCCTTGGAGCTGAAAAGGCAGGAATTGGAGGCAAAAAGGAAAAAGATGGAGCAGGAGAGAATGAGGACACTCAGCGAACAGTACGAGCAATTAGAAAGACAATCTAGTGATTGGAGCTTATCTGCCTCTAGCAAAAACCTCTTTTTGGATCTAGTACAGGAAATTGCCACTGAATTAGGACTAACGAACTGTTGGATTTGTGGGGGGATAAAATCAGCTGAAAGATGGCCCTGGAAGGGGGAAAGCTTAGCTCCTGAACAAATCCTAAGATGGGATAACAAAGTTTTAAAAACAATGACCTGGCCCGAGGGATGGACCTTAGATGAGAGAATAATAGGGACCATTTGTATCAGCAGGGAAGGAAGCACATACATTGAAACCGTGGGTTACACCCCATGTCTATCCACATTAACGGTAAACTCTAACAATAAGACTAGAGTGTGGCAGCCCGAACCACCAAATGGGTACTGGAGCAAAGAAAGAAAGAAAGGATGTAACTGGATAGAAGAAATTGAACTATGTTGGCATGAATTAGCTGATGCGAACCCCTACTATTCCCTGACAGACCTTAAGGAGTTTTGGGAAAAGCCAGAGAATATAGACATGAAGTGGAGAGCCCCGAGTGGAATTTACCGGATCTGCAGGAAAAAGGCTTATAGCGAATTACCCCGAAAATGGAAAGGATCCTGTACCCTGGGGATGATTAGACCCTCTTTCTTCACATTACCCAGATCAGGCAGTAACCTGCTAGGGGCTCCATTATATGAGACTCTCAGTCGAAAAAGACGAGAGATAAAAAGGGAACTCCCACAGGCAGGAGGAAGCCAGAAATGGGGGAATGAAGAATGGCTTGCAGAATGTATAATAGAATACTATGGCCCCGCTACCTGGGCCCAAGACAGAAGCTGGGGTTACAGAACTCCGGTTTATTTGCTAAATCGATTAATCCAGCTGCAAGCTGTGGTAGAGATAGTTTCCAATCACACCTCAGATGCGTTAGAACTCTTAGCCCGACAGCACTCACAAATGAAGGCTTTTGTCTACCAAAATAGAATCGCCCTAGACTACCTGTTAGCAGAGGAGAGAGGTGTGTGCGGGAAATTCAATGACTCAGAATGCTGCATAGAGATCAATGACTATGGAGAAACAATCAGAGGTTTGGCCACCGAAATTAAAAAGGTAGCTCATGTACCAGTTCAAAAATGGAATTCCATACTTCAGGCTTCCTGGTGGGACCAATTGTTTGGAGCAGGAGATTGGTGGAAGAAAGTGGGATTTTTCATTTTATGTTCAGTGGCTGGGTTAATCTTTATACCATGCCTAATACCCTGTTTTATCAGACTAATTCACACAGTAGTCCAAGGAATGCAAATTGCATAATTACCTATGGACCCTGAGTTGGCTTCAGGGGGACTAAGTAAAAATAATGCTGTTTCTAAAATCATGAAATTAAATGAGAAGAAAAGTAGAGCTGCAGAAGTACTCGAAAAATTTGAAGCTTGAGTACAGGGAGGGAAGGTAGAGAAAACTTATTGGGGTGAATCAGAAGAAGAAATGCCGCACGAGTAATAGACAAGGGAAAAAAAAAACCCCAAAAAAACCCGGTTGGTTAAGAGGCTTTTTTATCTTGAAAGAGAAAAAAGACTATAACCGGAACACGAATTAAATAGGTGAAGACAGAAGGCGGGGGGGGGGATTGTGATATATGTCCTAAAGTTAATTTGTGTTAAAATATATAAGATGTAATTCACCCTCTATAAATATAAGTTCTATTTGTAATCGAATATACTATGGGTAAACTGAGACGAAAGCTGCACGGAGAGGGGTACAAGGAATTTCCTTTTGTCAGAGATTACACAGGAGGGACATGAGAAACTATGCTAAGAATTACACAATGTCTTGGTTTGAAAAAGACAGTTGTCTGCTAAGGAGAGGCAAGCCTCCGGGTTATTATAATTTAGAAGATTAAAAAAAAAAAACTTTTGGTCAGAGCTATAGGGAAAAGGAATAACAGTCCTTTACTAGTAAATATAACAGGACAGACAAACAACAACAGCACTTATAATAACAGTAAAACAGAACCAAGAACCCTGAGGGCAAACGGTGGCAAAGTCCGTCGCTGATGGCTGCAAGCTGGAAGCGATGGATTTGTCCTCAGCAGGCAGGCAGGGGGTGCCCCGGCAGGCAAAGTGGGCAGTGCCGAAGAACTCGCAGCGGCTGGACCCCGGGCTGACCCAAAATTCCGCAGGGTAACGAAGAAACTCCGAATTCCTGGGCGCTCTAACAGATGATAGAATTCCCAGGACCAAACTCCTCCGTTAGCTGTGGACTCCAGGCAGCTACCCGTAGTCCGACCGTCCTCCCCGGGAAAGCTGAGAGAAGTGAGGCCACCCCCCAGCTCTCTCCAGAGCCTCCTCCCTTCCCCAAAACCAAGTGATCAACTTCTTTTGTCAGGTTAAGCACCGCTTAAACTGCCCCTACTTAAAATCTAGCAACTCATGGCAGGGGGCGGGGGGAAAAATCCTACAGGAGAACTTAACCCTCAACACACAAAAAGGGACAAGGGACACGAGGATACCTCTGCCGGGAATCGTTAAGAGGAGAACAAAGACAACGGAAAAGGGAGATGGAGAACCCGGAGAACCAAATGATCACATCAGATCGATATCTCATCCGTCTCCTCCCGACATTACCATCTCTACACCACACCTAGACGCAACAATTAAGGACATTGTTTCCCGGGCAAATCCATTCAAAATACCAGAACCCGAACATGAATATCTAATGAGGCTGCCTCGGAAGAGGGAACCTCGGAGCCCCGATTTTCTCTCAGCGATCCAGTGTATAAAAAGAGGCAGCTCCAAGCCAGAAATGTGAACTTGGGGGTGGCATACTGACAGAGAGTGTTACCGTGTTCACCCAGCGCCGATTCCGGGCTCGACGCTGTCCTTTTAATTGTGGCTATCCGAGACTGTCATTTTGTCTCTCAATAAAATTCTAAAATTTTGATTTCTAGAATTTGGTCCATCGTATTTATTACAGGAAGGATTCCACTGATTGATGAATGGAAAAGAAGGTATTTGCCTTTACAAACTGTAGGTTTGCTGATAAATGAAATTGGATATTGAACAATGAAAGAAACAATGGAGAAACCCCATAAATTCCATAAGAATTAAAAAATAAAAGGTGGGTTATACATTAAAGGGGAATTTTAGATATTAAGCACTCCAGGAAGTCTGTACCTCTCAAGTACCTCAGCCAATGGGAAAAGAGAGGGAAATGCATCCAGGAAATTAGGATAAATAGGAGGCAGCATCCTCCAAAATTTGAGAAAGACCCCAGGGGAAATGCCCCATGGCCTCTCCCTTTATTCGAATAAAGTAAAAAGACTCCTCTGTCTCCTTTTTGGACATAAACTTCTGGCATTTGTGGATTAATTTTCCTAACAATTTGGGGGCTCTCGTCCGGGATATTTCCACCATCCAGGGTGGCAGGCAGCGAGCGGAGCTGAAGGCGCGCCTCACCCAGTTTCAGTGATCAGCTCCTCTTAGTGCCGGCCAGCACCCGGCAATTGATTAGGTTCCCGAGACTGTACAGGAGACAGACAAGTGGCACACCAGGGGGGGTCTGTGAAGAGTCCGCAGAAAAGGACCATTGAAAATCTCACTGGTGAGTAAAATGGGATCTTCGGGGAGCAAACCTGGGAGGGTGCCCATGGAGGGCAGAACAGGTAAAACAAAGCACCCATGGGAAGTTGCAAGGGTAAAGCCGGGAAGGGGCCCCAGCAAAAGGGATGACGATCCCATAATACCCCCAGAGAGTCCCTTGGGGAGAATGCTGAGGTCTTGGGACAGATTATGCATTCACCCAGAGGTAACTATGGAGATTATGTTAAAATATTGTTAATTTGTGTGGCCAGAGTATAAGTTTCCAGAGGGGCTTATATGGCCACCTTATGGAACACATAGAATTCATTTGTGTTGAATTTTGTTGAAGTATTTAGAGTAGAATTGGAAAGGATTGATTGAAAAGGAATGTGGATTAATATGGTTTAGACAAGCAACAAGAGAATTCTATGTGTTAAGAAAAAAGGGAGAAGAAAAAAAAAGGGAGGGAGAGGAAATCGGTGAGAATTGGGATATTCTTCAGCACCTTCCCCTGTCTTGCCCACCAGTGTATCCAGCTGAACCAGGACAAGCTGCAGGTCTCCTGTATCCTCAACTTCCAGAGCAAAGGAATCAGGGAAATGTTGTTCCTATGGCCCCACCTGAGAATAATAATGGTGTAGGGGAGCAGCATATCATATCACCACATAGAATTATGTGCTGGCTTGAAAGCAAAACCAGCAAGAGACTCCAAGTCAGAAAAAACAATTTAATATGAAGGGGGAAAAAAGGTAGAATAAAATAAAATAAATGCAATAGTACAAAAGATCACTGACAAAGTCAGAATACAACCTGATATCCTGACACAGTGGTGGTAGCAGTCCAGATGAAGTGGTCTTGTTGAAGCAATGATCCTATAGAAAGGTCTGGTAGCTCTTGTCCTCTGGGAATCAAGTAGGCAAGGCTGCCTGTCCTGTCCCAAAACCCAGATTATATCCAGGTGGGAATACTTGGCTCCTCCCCCTGAGTGGACCATCTCACAATGGGCTGATAGCATTCTATGAGCCTTGCAATGGGTCCTTGATTGCCCATTAGAGATAGCTCCTGGAGGGCGTTACCCATGAATCATGTGGCAAGGCATTGATGGCCCATTAACAGAAGATAGCCTGGAGGGAGGGGGCAAGGGAAACACTGCCCAACCTAGTTTCAACAGCTCATGTAGATGGTGATAGAATACATACTTTGGGCACATCTTACATTGTAACCTAGGATGAACTAGAAGAGGAACTCAGTTTAGGACATTAGAAGCCCCCTGGACCCAAGAGACAGGGGTACACCAGATGTCACTCCGTCAAGTTCCTTTGGGGGGGGGGTCAAGGGGAAGGGTTTGGGTTTGTAATTGTACCACTTACTACCCAGGATATAAGGGTGTTGAAAAAAGAATTACCCCCATATTTGGATGATCCCATAGGGGTGGAGGAAAAGATAGAGGAATATTTGGAAAATGCGGATTATACATGGAAGGATTGGGATTTTCTTTTGGATATTTTATTTGGGTCATCAGACAAGCAAATGATTTTGCAGAAAGCTCGGCAGCTGTAGGAGGATGAACATCCACAAGCAGCAGGGGGGACTGGATCTAATGTACCTACAGTGGATGATGCCATCCCCCAGGTGGACCCTCAGTAGAACCCAAATATCGAGGCCAGCCTGGCTCTCCTCCGCAATTACCGTGCTTATTTAATTAAAGCAATCAAATCAGCAGCTCCAAGAACTAACAACATAGCTAAGGCTATGTCATTAGAACAGGAGAGGCCTTGTGGAAGCACAGGGGGATGGATCCGGAGGGGCCAGCCTTTGACACATTGCTGAAGGAACAATTTGTTACTAAAGCCTGGCCTGATATAAGGAAAGGGGTACAGAAAAATGAAGAGTGGCAGAACAAGCCTCTGGAGGAATTAGAAAAACTCAGCAGGTATATGTAAGGAAGGACGAGGAAAAGGTAAAAGCTAAGGCGAAGACGATGTCAGAGATTTTGCAGCTATGGAAGAATAAACCACAGGGTCCAAGGGGTCCCGTGGAACAGAGGGGACAGGGTCAGCCACAGGGAAGTGGCAGAGGCATTCCCTCCTCGGCAGGGGAGAGCCAATCCAAACAGCAGTTGGGAAGGAATCAGTATGCTATCTGCCAGGCAGGAGGGCATTGGAAAAGGGAGTGTCCACAGAAACAACTGAACCTTCAGGAGGAGAAAGTCCAGAGGATAATGGAAATGGGTTATTAGGGGTGTCAGGAGCTCCTATTATATCAAGGACCCACCACTCAGGAGACCTTGATAACTTTTAAGGTGGGTCCAGATCGAGAGGGGGAGTGTTTTCTAGTAGACACAGGGGCCTTGCGATCTACCTTAAATTTTATATCCAAGGGGGGGAAATTATCAAAAAGATCATTAGTCATTCAAGGAGTGAGTGGAAAGGATGAGCAAGTGTATTTTATTCAACCGCTATTAATAGATGTGGGAGACAGGTTTGAAATGCATGAATTCCTGTTTGTTCCTAATTGTGATTGTAATTTACTGGGAAGGGATTCAATGTCTAAAGTGGGAATGCAAATTAGTATTGTAAAAAATGACACAGAGACTAACACTGTGATATCTTTGTGTAAAATGTCTGAGAAGGCTTATGCTGAAATAAATCCGGAAGCGTGGGCAGCCCCAGGGAAATGTGGAAAACTAGACATAGAGTCTCTCCAAATTTGAAACAACCAGGACAAGTGGTGTCTAAAAAGCAATACCCTCTTTCAAGGGAAGGAAGGAAGGAAGGGGTTACAGCCTGTCATTGAATCCCTGCTAAAGGCAGGTCTTTTGGAGAGATGTATGTCTCCCTATAACACCCCTATCCTGCCGGTTAAGAAACCAGATGGAACCTACAGAATGGTGCAAGATTTAAGAATAATAAATAAAATTGTCAAATCAAGGCATCCCACAGTTCCAGATCCCTATACAATCCTGAATCAGATCCCTTCTTCACATCAGTGTTAGTCAGTACTGGATTTGAAAGATGCTTTCTGGGAGTGTCCGATTACAGAAGATAGTAAACAGTATTTTGCCTTTGAGTGGGAACAGGAGTGTTATAAATGAGATAGACCAAATTTTTAGAAATCAAAATTTAGAATTTTATCGAGAGACAAAATAACAGTCTCGAACAGCCACAATTAAAAGGACAGTGTCGAGCCCGGGATTTCGGCACTGGGTGAACAAGATAACACGCTCTGTCAGTATGTCACCTCCCCAAGTTCACATTTTGGGACTGAAGCAGTCTCCTTTTATACACTGGATCGCAGAGAAGAGACGAAACTTCTATGTTGTCTTTGTTCGCGGCTGCTTCATTGATTATTCATGCTCGGGTCTAGGAGTCTTGAATAGTTTTTCCGGGGTTAACAATGACCTTAATGGTTGAGCCCAGGTGTGTCACTGATATGATAATGTCCAGGAGAGCCCAATGAGATATGAGGAGATATGATAATGTCCAGAGGAAGCAGGTGAGCTACATGTCTGATGTAATCAGTGGTTCTTGAGTAGCTTATCTGTTCCTCCCGGGGCTTTTGTGTTCCTTTCAGGGTTTCCCGGCAGAGGCATGCTACTGAAATTCCTCTCTCGTCCTTGTGTCCCTAGTCGGGGGTTTTTGCTGCCAGCAGAAATATTTGTACATTCTCTGTATGGCTTTTACAGAATATAAACTTACATGAATTAACCTTAAAATATCTCACAGCTTTTATTTGAACATGTGCAACTTATACTTTATATGGGTGTATTAAAATACAGACATATTCCACACGAATTAATCTTAGACATTTATCACAGGAGGAAGGAGGAAAAATAGTAAAGCAACAATTGACATGGACAGTCCTACTGCAAAGATACACTCAGTCGCCGGTTTTGTTTGGGCAAGTTTTGCAGAAAATATTAAGAGAGTTTACTCCACCCTCAGGAGTTAAGTTGGTGCAATATGTGGATGATTTGCTTTTATCAGGAGAACAGGAAAAGGTAGTTGAGGAGGCTACTGTAAAGCTGCTTAATTTTCTTGCTAAAAAAGAACTGAGAGTGTCCAAAAAAAAGGTTCAGTTGGTAGGAAAAAAGATCAAATATTTAGGATGCATTCTGACTAGAAGGTTGTGGTATATCGGTCCAGAAAGAATACAAGGGATTTTACAAGTACCATTACCCCAGACAAAAAAAGAGTTACGGCAGTTTTTAAGGTTAGTGAGGTACTGCAGAGTATAGATTGAGGAAGTTTCTGTGGTGGACAGACCTTTCTATGACTTTTTAACCCAAGACAGTCCTAATGTTGTGGTATGGACACCAGAAGGCGAGCAAAGCTTTAGAAAATTAAAAGACAAATTGGTTAATGCCCCAGTCTTAGCTCTTCCAGATGCAGAAAAGGAACTTGAACTGTATGTGGATGTTAAACAGGGTCATGCAAAAAGAATTTTAGTGCAAGAGCATGGGGGAACACGGAGGCCTGTTGCTTATTTTTCTAAGCTGTTAGACCCGGTAGCCAGAAGCTGGCCACACTGTCTGCAGAGCTGTGCAGCTACAGCTCTGATGGCAGCTGAAGCCCGAAAGATGATGGGGGGGGGGGGGGGGGGGGGGGGGGGTATCTAATTGTTAAAGTTTTACATCAGATTAAAGCTTTGTTAACTGAGACCGCCTCTAAATGGATGACCAGTGCTCGATTATTACAGTATGAATATTGTTTAATGGAACAGAAGAATTTAGAGTATAAAAGTGGGAGAGGGTTTAACCCAGCCTCCTGTTTGAACTGCCCTGAAGAGAGTGGGGAGGGAGAAACTCATGACTGCATTCAGGTGATAGACCTCCAGACCTGGAGATACTCCCTGGCCTGAAGGAGAAAATGTGTTTATTGATGGGTCTTCAAGAGTGGTAGAAGGAAAACTGTTTACAGGATACTCTATCGTGAATAGAAAGCAATTAAAAGAAGGGGAGAGGTTACCACCCACCTGGTCAGCTCAGGTAGCAGAGCTGTATGCGCTTGTGAGAGCCTGTGAATTATACCAAGACAAGACAGTGAATGTTTTTCCTGATTCTAAATATGCATATGGGGTGATACCGTGCATTTAGGAAACTGTGGGAAGAAAGAGGTTTATTAACCTGCAGGGGAAAGAAGTTAGTTCATGAGAACTTAATCTCTCGCCTATTGGAGGTAGTGAACTTACCAAAAAGGCTAGCAATAATACACATTAAAGGGCACCAAGCAGGGTACTCGGAGGAGGCAATAAGAAACCAACTGGCTGATGAAGAAGATCAAAAAGCTGCATTGTTGCCAGAAATCTAAGATCCTCCCCTTGCTCCCAGTAACTGCATCACTGCCAGAGAAACTGTCTTTTCCACCAGAAGAACTTGAGATAATTAAAAAGAGTGGGGCAGAAGAAAAAAGGGGATAATTAGTTTACAAGAGATGGTAAGCAGTGGAAACCAAAAGCTCTGGCCTTACAGTTGTTAAAACAAATTCATGAAGAGTCTTTGGGGTTCTTGAAGACTGGCAGAAGCCTTCCTCAAAATGTATGCTGCTGTGGGTCTTTTTACTCTGGCAAAGCGAGCTATTGAGGGTTGTTTGATTTGTGCTAAAACAAATAACAGTTACAAAGAAACTTGCTGGGGGAGAGAGACCTTGGGCTGTATGTCCCTTCCAGACATGCCATGTAGATTTTACTGAGATGCCCCAAGTGGCAAGGTTTAAATATCTTCCAGTAATAATATGCCAGTTAACTAGGTGGCCAGAAGCATTTTCAACGGTTTCAGCAACTACAGGATCAGTTATTAAAGTATTTTTAGAACAAATAATTCCAAGATATGGGATTGTAGAAGCAATAGACTCAGATAGGGGAACTCATTTTACAGGAAAAATTCTTCAAGGAGTTATGACTGCTTTAGGGATACCATGGAACTTCCATACCCCCTGGTACCCCCAGAGTTTGGGCTGGGTTGAGAGGATGAATAGAGAAATAAAGAAACACCTTCTGCAGCTGGTGATAGAAACTAAGATGCCGTGGGTATGGCTCTTACCACTGTCTTTAGCAAGAATAAGAGCCAGACCCAGGGGAGCTATTCAATTATCTCCCTTTGAATTAATGTTTGGAATTCTTTACCCTTATAATTTTCAGCCTAGTGAGGGGGTAGAGATAAGTGATGTATAAGACAATATGTGGCCAGGATACTGTCTCCTGTGAAATCTCTTCGACAGGAAGCTCTGCCTTTGGACTTTGCTGTTCACAACATCCAACCAGAAGACTGGGTCCTAGTTAAAGAGTGGAAAGAAGCACCTCTAGTAGCTAAGTAGCGTGGACCTTTCCAAGTGTTACTGACCACAGAAACAGCTGTCAAGACGGCAGAACAGGGGTGGACCCACCACACTCAGGTCAAGGTCTCTGAGGCCCCAGAGATTTGAATATCTCAGCTAGAAGAGAAAGATAGGAAACCACAACTGACACTCCACAAGAGTGGACTGGAGCAGTAGCCAGTGTGTCAACATTGGGGGAAGCCTCGTGTCCAGTCAAATCTAAGTGGTGGGTTAGCATCCTGAGTGAGGTCCATAATGGGACAGGATTTTGGGATGAAGAAGGAGGTCCATGGTGGCTTCCTTCTGAAAAAAAAGCATTTACTGTCTAAATAGAACAGGAAGCATACATGTGAGAAAAAACGTTTGTGACTGGACTTTATCTTTAGGTTTAGATTGTTGGACCCCCAACTGCCTGCCTGTCCTAGTTTAGGGTAAATTTGGGAGAAAACCCCTGAATGGGGTCCCTCTGGGGAGCAAACCTAAACGACCTCTCCCCCCAACCGGTCTGGGAAAGAATTTCCTTGGATAAAAGTGGAAAAAACTATTTTACTTAACAAACAAAGTGCTTATAAGTACAAAGAATAAATATTATGAAACAATAAAACCTCTCGTTCTGGAGTGAGATAGCAAATTGAGAAAGTTCTTGCCGTAGCTGTAGCTCGATCTCTCTCTCAGTCTTTTATCAGTCCCAGTCCCTCCGGTGCTGCTGGAAAATGCTGAGGTCCAGGCCCCAGTGGGCTGCAGGTGCAAGCCCCCTGGTGCTTCCCTGGGTTTTTTCAGTCCAGAGCAGGTTTAAACAGTTCCAAGAAAAAGGAAAAAAAAATACAAACCAGTGCAGGGAACTTCTCTGCCCTAGCTAGCTGAAACTAACTAAAAGCAAAAAGATCTCTGTCCTGCAGTCTCTCCAAGCCTCCGCTGAATACCCAGTCTGGAGAAGAATGTGTAGGAGTCAGGCAGTTCTCTCAAAACAAACTCTGCGCTTCTTCTTGCTCCCCTTTTGCTCCCAGAACCAGTCTTAAAGGCACAGAAAATATACAGCACAAACAGAACAGACGATTGGGGATACAAGCATCATAAAGTCACCCTAAGAAATTCCACCCCTTATCCCTATATCATCAACTTACCAAAACTAATATATATATTCTAGCTCTACACACATATACACTATACATACATATATCTATATAAAAACAATATATAATATACAGCTACACATAGACAATGGCAGTGACATTCAGTACACAGTAATAATTACATGCGGTTCTCACCCAACAATCAGATTTCCCTGAGGTACACATCGTGTGATTCCATCTTTCTGCATTATCTACTATGTGCAACCTGGTCCCTGAACAAAGAAAATCCCAGGGATGGGTTTGTCTGTACTCAAAGCAGAATTGATTTAAACTTTCTTAACAAACTTCTTACATGTACTACTGGGATTTTATCTCTGTCTACTGTATGTAGGGGCTCAGATTGGGCAGGGCCTGCTCTGTTGGTGGAACCTTGGGTGTTAACTAACCAGGTGGCCTTTGCTAGATGCTGCTCCCAATTTTTGAAAGATCTCCTACTCAGTGTTTTCAAGGTGGTTTTTAACAGTTCATTGTATCTCTACTTTCTTTGAAGCTGGTGCATGGGAGGGGATATGGTACACTCAATGCCATGTTCCTTAGCTCAGTTGTTGATGCGGCTGTTCTTGAAATGAGTTCTATTGTCTGACTTAATCCTCTCAGGGGTACTACGCTTCTAAAGAACTTGCTTTTCAAGGCCTAGAATGGTGTTATGGGCTGTAGCATGAGGCACAGGGTAGGTCTCCAGCCATCTTGTGGTGGTTTCTGCTATTGTGAGTACATAGTGCTTACCTTGGCATGTCTGGGGCAGTGTAATATAATCAATCTGCTAGGCTTCCCCATACTTATATTTGGACTACTGTTTGCTATACTATAGGGGTTTCACCTGCTTGGACTGTTTGATTGCAGCACACATCTTACAGTCATGGATAACCCGAGAAATACTGTCTATGGTTAGATCTACCTCTCGGTCTCGTGCTTACTTATAGGTGGCATCTCTACCCTGATGACCTGCAGCATTATGAACCTATTGAGCTAGGAACAACTCTCCCTTGTGCTACCAATCTAAGTCTATTTTTGACACCTCTATCTTTGCAGTTTCATCTACTTGCTGGTAGTATTGGTGCTCTTTATTAGCCCAGCTCTTGGGGACATGGGCATCTACATGATGGACATTTACAGCTAGCTTTTCTACCTGAGTGGCAATGTCTTTCTACTCATCAGCAGCCCAAATTGGTTTTCTTCTATGCTGCCACTTAGCCTTTTTCTACTTCTGTAGCCATCCCCATAGAGCATTGGCTACAATCTACGAATCAGTATAGAGGTAGAGCTTTGGCCACTTCTCTCTTCCAGCAATGTCCAAGGCCAATTGTATGGCTTTGAGCTTAGCGAGTTGGCTTGACCTACCTTATCCTCCAGTAGCTTGCGTAACCTGCTGTGTGGGGCTCCATATGGCTGCTTTCTACTTTTGTTTTATCCCTACAATGTGACAAGAACTATCTGTAAAAAGAGCATAGTGTTTCTTCTACTGGCAATTGGTTGTATGGTGGAGCTTCTTCAGCACATGTTACTTGCTCTAGTTTCTCTTCATCAGTGAGACTAAAGTTTTCTCTTTCAGGTCAATTTGTAATTATTTCTAAAATCTAAGGGTGATTCGGGTTTCTAATATGGGCGCGCTGAGTGATGAGGGTAATCCATTTGCTTCATGTGGCATTGGTGGTGTGATGGGTAGAGGGAGCCCCTGTTTTGAACATCTATCCTTGTACTGGTAGTTGAGGTGCCAGTAGGAGTTGTGTTTCAGTGACTATTACCTCTGAGGTGGCTTGGACTCTTTCATAGGTGGTTAAGATTTCTTTCTCTGTAGGAGTGTAGCTGGCTTCAGACCTTTGGTAGCTTCAACTCTACAATCCCAGTGGTCGGCCTCGAGTCTCACAAGGCACTTTTTGCTAAAGGCTCCAGGACAGACCATGGCTCCCGGCTGCAGAGTAGAGCACGTTCTTCACATCTGGTCCCATCCTGACTGGGCCAAGGACTACCGCATGAGCGATCTCCTGCTTGATCTGGGCAAAGGCTGTTGCTGTTCAGGGCTCCAGTGGAAATGCTTCTTCTTGCGGGTAACTAGGTAGAGAGGGCTCACAATCTGGCTGTACTCAGGAATATGCATTCTCCAAAGGCCTATGACACCTAGGAAAGCTTGTATTTCTTTCTTGCTGGTCAGTGGAGACATTGTGGTGATCTCATTGATGACCTCAGTGGAAATCTGATGCCATCCATCCTGCCACTTTACTCCCAGGAACTGGATCTCTCTGGCAGGTCCCTTCACTTTGCTCTTCTTGATGGCAAAACCAGCTTCCAGGAGAATTTGGATGATCTTGTCTCCTTTCTCAAACACTTCCATTGCCGTGTTCCTCCACACAATGATGTCATCGATGTACTGTAGATGTTCCGGAGCCTCACCCTTTTCCGATGCAGCCTGGATCAGTCCATGGCAGATGGTGGGGCTGTGTTTCCACCCCTGGGGCAATCGGTTCCAGGTGTACTGCATTCCTCTCCATGTGAAGGCAAACTGAGGCCTGCATTCTGCTGCCAAAGTAATGGAGAAAAATGCATTGGCAATGTCAGTAGTGGCATACCATTTTGCTGCCTTGGACTCCAGCTCGTACTGGAGTTCCAGCATGTTCGGCACAGCAGTGCTCAATGGTGGAGTCACTTCATTCAAGGCATGATAGTCTACAGTCAATCTTCATTCTATTTCAGATTTACGAACAGGCCAAATGGAGCTGTTGAAGGGTGAGTGTGTTTTGCTGACCACCCCTTGGGTCTCCAGCTCACGGATCATCTTGTGGATGGGAATCACAGCATCTCGAGTTGTTCTGTACTGTCGGCGATGCACTATAGAAGTGGCAATTGGCACTCGTTGCTCTTCCACCTTCAGAAGTCCTACAGCAGATGGCTTCTCTGATAGTCCAGGCAAGGTATTCAACTGCTTAACATCTCCTGTCTCTACAGCTGCTATTCCGAATGCCCACCTGAATCCCTTCGGCTCTTTGAAATACCCATTTCGGAGGAAGGCTATGCCCAAAATGCATGGAGCCTCTGGGCCAGTCACAATAGGGTGTCTCTTCCACTCATTTCCAGTCAGGCTCACATCAGCTTCCACCAAAGTAAAATCTTGCGAACTCCCTGTCAGGCCAGCAATAGAAACAGATTCTTTCCCCACATGTCTTAATGGGAGTAATGTGCACTGCGCACCAGTGTCAAACAAGGCCTCATATTTTTGGGGTTCTAATGTGCCTGGCCAACAAATCCACACAGTCCAAAAAACACGGTTTTCCCTAGCCTCTACCTGGCTAGAGGCAGGGCCCCTCTAAGACTGGTTATCCTTATTTCCCTGGGTAACCGGCACTGCTTCCTTCTTGGTAGAACTTCCTCTCATAGTCTTGCCTTCCAACAATTCACACAGCCATAGCATCAGTAGATTCTCCATCCCATCTTCTCATGTTTTCTCCACAATCACACAGTAAGGACCACAGCTTGGCTCGTGGGATGCCCTTTCTCTCTCTATCTGGGGGACATTTGTGTGTGGTGCCAGAACCTCTGACCTGTACTGCAGAGATTTGGAGAAAGCCCTCTTTTATCTCCTCCATTTTGTCTTCTAATTTCCACATATGCATTTCCAGAGCTGCAATTCTTGCATGTGTTGAACCATGCACGGCATCTGCATATGCTCGGAGCTTCTTCATCATATCAAGCATGGTCTCCTCCGTGTCATCCCACTTCATTATTGCTAATGCAGAAGAGTATTCTTGTGGCCCAAGTCGTACAAGTTTTTGCCACATCACAGGTGTACATGGTACCAAGTCGGGGTTCCTAGTGTTTAGGTCATCTGAGAAGACAACCTCTGCCACTGCCATTTCTCTCAAGCGCTGAATCCCTTGTTCAATGGTCTTCTACCGGGTTTGCTGTATATAGAGATCGTCGGCACACAGATATCTTTGTGCCACACTTCCCAGGACCCGTTCCCAGAGACTGCAAGGGTGAGCCTCCCTCATAATTTCTTGGTCGATAACTGGATCATGTGACAGGGATCCTAAATTCCTTGTTTCAGTGCCGTCCAGCCTTGTAGCCTTGCCTGCAGCATCCCAAAGACGGATTAACCAACTAATTATAGTTTCATCAGGTCGTTGAATGTAATCCTTTCTTAGGCCACAAAGGTCCTTCAGGGAAAAGGACTCAATAGTATCTCCTGATCTTGTACCAGTTGGTTTGGCTCCTGATTGGGTGTCAGAAGGCATTGAGGATCTTTCACCTGGATCATCGTCCACTGGTTGATCAGTTTTGCACGTGTGCTTCTTTCCCTTCTTTACCGCAGCAACTGCCAGTGTCTTAGCCTCACTGTCTGGTTTAGCTACAACCTGAGTTGCTGTGGGGTTGGCTGCAGCCTGAGTGACTGATTTATCTCCCTGCATCCCTGCCTCAATCGCTGCCCTACAGTATCTAGCAGTGTGTGATAAGCATATGCTAGGGCCCAGCTTATTGCAATGGGCTTTTTCTCCTTAGAGTCATCATGGCAGTTCTCCTCCAGATATTTCCCCACGTTGTCTGGGTTCTGAATTTGTTCACATGAAAATTCCCAAGCTGGGGGATCAGAAAATTCCTTCAAGGTTTGGCCCATTCTCTCCCATTCTACACACCACTTAGGATTTTCCACAGCTGTGGCTATCTCAGGGTCTATCTCTGGGTCAGCAGTCTCATTAAATCCTCTGGAAGACTCAGCCCTCATTCTAGAAAAGCTACAGACCATATAGAGGAAGGTCACCAGCTGAAATACCAGGAAGGTGGTCTCTTTAACATTCAGGGGACACTGAACATTCTCCAGAAGTGATGTAACTGACTCAAAAGAGAAGGAAAGGAGAGGTTGAAAAGCCTCAACCGCTACTCCTCTAACAAACTGGGTGCAATTATTGATAAATCCCCAAAACATGCTGCTGGAACTAGGATGCAGGGTAGGACAAAGAAACCATAAACCAAACATACCTGAAACAAACTCCAGTACCTTTATAATCTTCCTGTAAATCATAATCACTGAGCCCAAAAAAATAGCTATTCTAATTCATGCATCCCTAGTGTAAAAGCTATGTATTAGGGACAACACTGGAGCTATTTCTGGATAAGAAAACAAACCTAGGGACCAGAAAGGTATTAAAACCTCAAAAAAGCCTAGAGAACAGAAACACAGAAAAGACTCCATCCCAAGAGACATTAGGAATTCAAGAAGCAACATGGCTACTGACTGTTTTATCCCCACACAAAGGACAACCAAAATGCAATCAGTAATCAATACAAGTTTTTTCCACTCTCTCATGCCCCTCGCTGGGCACCAATAAAAAGGTATTGTCCTGGTTTAGGGACAAATTTGGGAGAAAACCCCTGAATGGGAACCCTTTGGGGAAGCAAACCCAAATGGCCCCTCCTTCCAACCGACCTGGTAAAAAAACTTCTTTGGAGAAAACTGGAAAAAACTATTTTACTTAACAAACAAAGTGTATACAAGTATAAAGAATGGATAATATGAAACAATAAAACTGCTCATTCTGGAGTGAGATGGCAAATTGAGAAAGTTCTTGCTGTACGTGTAGCTCGGCTCTCTCAGTCTTTTATCAGTTCCAGTCCATTCGGTGCTACTGGAAAATGCTGAGGTCCAGGCCCCGGTGGGCTGCAGGTACAAGCCCCCAGTGCTCCCCTGGGTTTTCAGTCCAGCTCAGGTTTAAACAGTTCCAAGAAAAAAAAGGAAAAAAAAAAAAAAAAAAAAAAAAAAAAACCAAAAAACCACTCCAGGGAACTTCTCTGCCCTAGCTAGCTGAAACTAACTAAAAGCAAAAAAAAAATCTCTGTCTTGCAGTCTCTCCAAGCCTCCGCCGAACACCCTGTCCAGAGAAGAATGTGCAGGAGTCAGGCAGTTTTCTCAAAACAAACTCTGCGCTTCTTCTTGCTCCCAGAACCAGTCTTAAAGGCACAGAACTCAATATACAGCACAAACAGAACAGACGACTGGGGATACAAGCATCATAAAGTCACCGTAGGACAATGCCTTTTGCCTTCTTGGCCACCAGGGCACAATGCTGGCTCATGTTCAGTCTGCTGTTGACCAGTCCCCTCAGGTCTCTTTCTGCCTGGGCACTGTCCAGCCACACCGTCCTCAACCTATAATGTTGGAGGGGGTTATTGTGGCCAAAGTGCAGGACTCGGCACTTGGACTTATTAAACGTCATCTTGTTAGACTCTGCCCATCCATCCAACCATTTTAGATCTCTATGCAGAGCCCTCCTACTTTCCAACAGAACAACACACACTCCCAGCTTAGTGTATTCGGCAAATTTACTAATCAAAGATTCAATACCCTCATCCATTGTTGGAGTCCAGGGCATTCCTTTGGTTGCCCTGGAGGGTCAGAGACCTGGGCAGGGGGCTCTGAGACCCCAGCCCAGAGCTCAGAGAGACTCTGGCTTTGATCTCAGTCCATGGGAAAAACTTCCTAAACTGAGAGAGGGTTTGCAGGCCACGGGAGTGTGAAAAATAGTAGTTTAGTTTATCACAGAGTGAAAAAAATAGTAATTTTAGGTTCATAGCATTGGAGTGAATGGGGACAAGATGGAGAATCTGGGGCGTTGCCTCTTTCTTCTTCCTTCTCTTTCCCTCACTCCATTTCTGCTATGACGTTGGCACAAAGTAGTTTGTGAGGATTGGGTCAGTGTATAGATGACCTTTTTAGTAATAGTGATAGACATTGGTAAGAAATAGTAAATAACGAACACGTAGTAATTAGTATAAAAGATTAAGGACTGCCCAGCTCGGGGGGAGACGTGAGAAGTCCATGCAGCTGCAAACATCATGTTGGACTGTGAGAAATTTGTAAGATAAGAAACAATAAACGAAAAATGCAACCTTGAAAAATCTACACCTGAAGACTCCGTCTCTTCCTTCGGCTTGGCTCGGAGCTGTGCAGGGGGGAAAGGGACCCTGAAACCACCTGAATGTTGGGGAAGCCCCCCGACAATCCATGTCATCAATAAAAATATTGAACAAAACTGGCCCCAGCACAGACCCCTGAGGAACACCACTGGTGACAGGCTGCCGACTGGATGCAGCACCATTCACCACCACTCTCTGGGCCTGGCCTTCCAGCCAGTTCTTAACTCAGCAAAGAGTGGTCCTGTCCAAGCTATGGGCTGCCAGCTTATCCAGGAGTATGCTGTGGGAGACAGTGTCAAAGGCCTTGCTGAAGTCCAAATAGACAACATCCACAGCCTTCCCTGCATCCACCAGGCGGGTCACCTGGTCATAAAAGAAGATCAGGTTGGTCAAACATGACCTACCTCTCCTAAACCCATGCTGGCTGGGCCTGAGACCCTGGCCATCCTGTAAATTCTGTGTGATGACACTCAGTATAAACTGTTCCATTATCTTGCCAGGTACTGAGGTCAGGCTGACTGGTCTATAATTAGTAAGATCCTCCCTCCCACCCTTTTTGTGAATGGGTGTCACATTGGCCAGTTTCCAGCCATCTGGAACCTCGCCAGTGAGCCAGGACTGTTGGTAAATGATGGAGAGGGGCTTCGTGAGCTCATCTGCCAGCTCCCTCATCACCCTGGGATGGATCCCATCTGGGCCCATAGATTTATGAACATCCAAGCATCTCAGCAGTTCTCTGACTGCTTCCTCTTGGATAATGGGGGAACCATTCTGTTCCCTGACACCCTCAAACAACCCAAGAGAACAGTTGTCTTGAAGGCAAGTTGTCTTCCCACCGAAAACTGAGGCAAAGAAGGCATTAAGCATTTCTGCCTTCTCCTCATCTGTAGTTGCTAAGTTCCCTCCCTCATCCAATAGAGAACAAAGGTTGGCCTTACCTTTCCTTTTACCATTAATATATTTGTACAAACATTTTTTATTATCCTTTACAGAAGTCACCATTTTAAGTTCAAACTGAGCTTTGGCCTCCCTAATTTTTTTTTCCTACATGCTCTAGCAGCCCCCTTAAATACTTCCAGAGAGAACTGACCCTCCTTCCAAAGATGATGTATCCTCTTTTTATTCTTAAGTTCCTCCAAAACCTCCTTGCCCATCCAGACTGGATGTTTGCCCTGTAGACTCATCCTGTGCCCTCAAGATCTCTGTTTTGAAGCACATCCAGCTTTCCTGAACTCCTTTGTTTTTAAGGGCTGCTTCCCAAGGAACTCTCTGAATAAGTCTCCTAAATAGGCCAAAGTCTGCCCTCTGGAAATCCAGTGTAAGAGTCTTATTGGTGTTCCTCCTGATTTCACCAAATATCGAGAACTCTATAACTTCATAATCACTCTGCCCCAATTGGCCTCCAACCACCACATCTCCCACCAGCCCATCTCTATTTGCAAATAACAGATCTAACATAGTCCCTCCCCTGGTGGGCTCACCCACCAGCTGCAGCAAAAGGTCGCAAAAGGTCCATGCACTCTTAAAATTTCCTGGACTGCCTCTTTTCTGCTGTATTAAGTTCCCAGCAGATGTCTGGCAGGTTGAAGTCAACTACGAGAACAAGGGCTGATGATCCTGAAACATTCTCCAGCTGCTTATAGAATAAGTTTTGCACCTATTGCTCCTGGTTGGGTGGACGATAACAGACTCCCAATAGGATGGCAGCCTTGTTGGCTTTCCCCTTAATTCTTACCCATAGGCATTCAACTCCATCTGCATTAATTTCAATACCTATGGCATCAAAAGCCTTCTTAATGTAAAGGGCCACCCCTCCACCTCTTCTCCCTTTCCTGTCTCTTCTGAAGAGCTTGTAGCCATCGAGTACAGTGCTCCAGCTATGTGACTCATCCCACCACGTTTCTGTGATGACAAGTACATCATAGCTTTGCTGTTGCACCATGGCCTCCAGCTCTTCCTGTTTGTTACCCATGCTGCGTGCATTGGTATACATGCACTTCAGCTGGGATACTGATTTCACCCCTGACTCAGGCTTACCACCTTTGGGCCTGCTTCCAGGCAGCTCAGCTGCATCCCCTTCCCCCTTCAAACCTAGTTTAAAGCCCTCTCAATGAGGTGTGCCAGTTCATGAGCTAAGAACCTTCTACCCTTAACAGAGAGATGTATCCCATCTGGTTCCAACAGAGCAGGTGCCGTAAAAGTTGCCCCATGATCAAAGAATCCAGAATTTTGTCAATGACACCAACCCTTAAGCCACTTGTTAATGATGTGAGTTCTATTTCTTTCATCATTTTTCTCTGCCACCAAAGGGACTGAGCAGAACACTACCTGAGTCCGTCTTAACCACTTGACCCAGTGCTCTAAAGTCTCTTTTAATCGCCTTGACACTCCTTTCAATCTCATCACTGCCAGCCTGGAGTATGAGCAGTAGGTAATAATCAGAGGGCTGAATCAGCCCAGGGAGTCTCTCAGTGATAATTCGTACCTAGGCCCCAGGGAGGCAGCAGATTTCCCTCTGGGATGGGTCTGGGCGACGTATGGGACCTTCTGTTTCTCTCAGAAGGGAGTCACCTACTACGATTGCCCTTGTTTTCTTCTTGATGTTAGAGGTGGAGATCCGTCTTACAGATGAATCATAATTGGGAGCCTCACTGGGCAGATAATTTCCCTCTAAATCATCTGGCTGGCTCTCTATATCCAGGGCCTCATACGTATGCTGAAGTGGCACCTGGCTAGGGGATAGGGGTCGGGAGGAGTTTTTATTATTACCTCCCCAAGCAGGGACCCAATTCCACTCCCCTTCATCTACCTGGTGCCCTTCTATTGCCTGGGAGGAGGACGCATATGAGTCCTCTGAATCTTGATGGGCTTTCCTTAAAGGTGGAAGGGTTGAACTCCACCAGTCTATTTCCCTTTCACTTTCCCTGATACTTCTTAATCTTTCAACTTCCTCCCCAAGTTCGGCCACCAGTGAAAGGAGGTCGTTCACCTGTTCACACGGCAGGCACGCCTCCTCCACAACACCCCCCAAAACAACCGATAAGCTCAAACACTCCAGGCAGGAATGGGTCTGTACGGACGTATCCCTTTTGGAGGGCTCCAATTGGTCACATACACTTGTACCAACCACAGTTTTCGACCATGTTGAAACCATTATTAACAGAAACCCCAAGACCAACCAGCCAGCAGAAACACCTCAAACAACACACCGCATACATTACTAGCAAGAGAACTTGCAACCCTGCCTGCTTGCCCTGCCTGTGTGAAGTGCCGCACAAACTGCCGTGGTCACACCCCAGAGACATGCCATGCCCCAGTTTGCCTGCTCCTGTTCGCTGCGCTCGGGGTCACTGCACTCCCTAGAGGGCTCTTATAATCAGTCACTCAGTAACTAAGGAAGCTCCACCCCTCATTCCTGAATGATGCATGTGAAAAGTGCATATTACATGGCTCTACGCAAGATATTTATTATATGTATTATGTTGTATTGATTGTTAATGTTGTATTAATATTTTGATAGTATGGTAAATGTAGTTTTGTAGTTAAAATGTAGTTTTTATGCACCAACCACAGGAAAACGTAAATCTTTCAGAGAAAAAGGAATTTACTACTTCCTTATCAGAAGAGACCAACTTCTCCTGCCTTGCTCAGTCCTGAAGACACCATAGAGATTAAAGGAAAAAAGTGATACTAACCAGAGACAATTCTTTGTTTGAATGGAATTTATGCATCATGTATGAATATTCAACAGACTATTGCTTTTAAGAGATAATCCTTTGTTAACAGGGGTCCTTCTCCAGAGCTTTTTTGCTCGGGGAGGCACCCAGACGTCTGTAACTTTGTTTTTTATTGTCTCGAATTGTCCTAACCCTAATTGTTCAATTTTTTTACTCTAATTCTATTTTTATAACCATCTTATTTACTATTAAACTTTCAAAATTTTAAAAACAAGTGACTGGTGTTTTTCACAATTATGGTAGCAGAGGATGGTTAGAACACCTCACTGTCAGTGCCTCAGTGGAATCAGGGTGAGGACGGCGCGCCCTGCCCAGTTGGCAGCCTCGCTCTGTGTTCCCCTGCTGAGACCGACAGATGCAGGTTACGATCAATGGACAAAAGGAAGCAATAAAACAAAGTAAAGGGAAAAGATTCCCTAAAACCAAGGTAATTAGCCTCTAAGACTAAAGTGTACACAAAGACAAAGACCCAAGGACAAAGGACAGGTAAGTACTGGTTTGGACGGGGCGGCTAAAGGGGGGGGATGAATGTGTGTGAATGAGAGGCAGCTGGTTATCCCAGACCTGCTAAGCGAGTGCGGAGTCTCCTATGCTGTGTTTCCGTTCTTTCGCGAGAAAAACGGCCAGTAAAGAGACGAAGCGGGTGATAAGAAGAGCGAGAGAATCCCCCCAGGGAAAATGAGACTGAGTTTTAGAGAAGGGGTGAGACCCCTAGGAAGCAAAAAATCTGCTGGATTAAGGGGTAATTGCCCAAGAGCATCCAGGACTAAAACTTTTGCTGGGTTGAGGGATTAATATCCCAAGAGCACCCAGGGTTAAGCAAAAAGTCTGCTGGATTAAGGGATGATTGCCCAAGAGCATCCAGGACTAAAACTTTTGCTGGGTTGAGGGATTAATATCCCAAGAGCACCCAGGGTTCTGCCGGATTGAGGTTATGCCCAAGAGCATCTAGGGTTGGACAACACAGCTGGATTGAGGTGATATCCAAGGGCACCGGGACTGGCCAGTAACACCTAAAATTGTAATAGGTGATTTGAAAGTAAAAGTTACCTTATTGTTGTTTTGCTGTGTGAGAGTGAGTCACACACAAAATCTGCCTCAGCTTCCCGGGCGGGTGGGACTGTGGCAAGAGGTGTAAGTGACCCGCAAAGAGGCCAATTTTCCCCCGGGAGGGTGGGGGCTATGGCAGAACATGTGTTTGACCTGCAATTCAGCCCTTTTCCCTCCGGGCATGTGGAGGGGGGGCTGTGGTAAAAGTGTAAGTGACACGCAATTCAGCCCTTTTCCCTCCGGGCGAGTGGAGGAGGGGGGTCGTAGTAAAAGTGTAAGTGACACGCAATTCAGCCTCATAGGTGGACCGGCACCAGAGGTGACCAGATTCTGGGCCCTCCTCAGAGGCCCAGCTATACTGGAACCCAGAGACCAAACCCAAGGCGAGGGGGGCCACACAGAGCCACGATTCCCTGGCGACAGGGATCGTCTTCATGTCCTAAGGGTGTGAAAGAGTGCGTAAAAGTGAAGGAGAAATGAAGTAAGAGTAGATGGATGAAAGCACATGTAATGTTGATTGTTATATCTCCTTGGAGGGAGGTGTATTGTATTGAATAGTTGTGTGAGAAAGAAGGGATTTTTTTGTCTGTGTGCATAGATAGAAGTAAGTGGTCTTTAGGTTGTAAGAGAAAGTGAAAAACAGAGGTGGGGGACGAATAGATAAAATCTTGAAAAAAATGGGAAAGAAAAACAGTAAGTTGGATACAGGGAAGAAAAAAGGGTGTAAAAAATTACCAACGGAAATACCTCAAGATAGCCCTCTTGGCATTATGTTAGCTAACTGGGATAGAAACTCTTGTACAAGAAGAAAGGAAAAGATGATACAATTTTGCATGAATGAATGGGCAGAGAAGGAAATAAGATCTGACCACGTTTATTGGCCCAGATACGGCTCTTTTGAGAACTGGATTTGTCAGGCTCTAAATGTATTTGTAAATTCAAAAGAACCGTTTAATCCCGAAGTAAGAGAATATGCCACATGTTGGACAGAAGATTTTAGGAGAATAAAAATCTTTAACATATCAGAACCCCCCAAGATGAAACCAGAAAAGAAAAAGGGGAAAGAAAAGGGAGGGGAACAAGAAGAAAAGAAGGAAAAAGAGTGGGATACTTTGCAGGCTTTGCCCCCTCCATTCCCTCTCGTGCTCCCGCCGTTCGCGGCTGTGCCCCCTGTCCCGGGTCCCGCTTCAGCCCCGCCTGCCCTGGTTCCCGTCCCAAGGGCCGGCTCGGAGCCCGCGGCAGCTGCGCCGGTTCCCGCATACACCCCATCCCCGGCCCCGCTGGTGAATTTGTCTGCCCCGGCCGCCTGGTCCGCGGCTGCCCTAAGGGCCGTGGCGGGGGTCCCTCCTGACACGTGGTCTAAAACCACCGCCCCGACCTTGCTGGGGGTCCCGTCAGTCCCAGCCATCCTATCTCCAATCGCTTCCCCCACTGCCCGATCCCCGGCTGCCCTGCCCCTGCTGGCTGCGCTGGGCGCTGCCGCTGCTGCTTTGTCTCTGCCGGGAGCCACTGGCTCAGCCGCCATTAGCCCCCTGCAGGCTGCCCATGCTCCCCTCTGGTGTCCCCCGGAACTGCCCCCTCCTCTGCCGGTCCCGGCAGCAAACCCTGCCTACGCCCCGCCCTTGGAGGACCAAGCCTCGGCGCTTTGCCCTCCCCTCACCCCCCTTCCTGCCCTGAGCTCCGTTCCCCCAGTAACCACAGCTGCTGCTCAGAGAAATGACTTCTCCCTAGAAATGCCTTATCGAAACACTAGAAGTTCATTTAAAAGACAGCCCTCTCTGGATTCTTTCTCAAAACACGGGAAAAAGACGACAGAGCATAAAAACCAAAAATGGGATAAAGAAAGTAGTCTATTTCCACTAAGAAAAGTCCCAATGGGAGGGGATGGAAAAAGGTTTGTAAATGCCCCTTTGACTTCAGAGGTCAGAAATTTTAAAAAAGAAATCAAAGGAAAACTACCTTCAAACTGGTCAGCTCAAACTTGTGAATTATATGCTCTAAAAAAGGCACTGGAATATTTAGCACACAAGAAAGGAACTATATATACTGATTCGAGGTATGCTTTTGGAGTTGTGCATACTTTTGGAAAAATTTGGGAAGAAAGAGGATTACTTAACTCAAGAAGAAAAGGATTAGTACATGAGGGACTCATTTTAGAGATTTTAGAGACATTAAAACTACCTGAAGAAATAGCTATAGTACACATGAAGGGACACCAAAGAGGAGTGACCCCAGAAATAAGAGGAAATAATTTAGCAGATCAGGAAGCTAAGGATGCACCACAAAATGGAGCTGAAAGAGTCATGTTAATATTAACTCCAAATGAGGAAAAATTGGAAATCCCAAAGTTTAGTGAAGCAGAGAAAAAAGAATTAAACAAGATAGGAGGAGAACAGGCTGAATCAGGGAAATGGAAACTTCCTGATGGAAGACAATTACTTAATAAAATACTGGCTAGAAAAATATTAGAGAATATGCATCAGAAAACCCACTGGGGTACTCAGGCTTTGTGTGATCATTTGTTAAGGAACTATGGATGCATCGGGATTTTTGGAGTAGCAAAGCAAGTAACTGAAAAATGTATAACTTGCCAAAGGATAAACAAAAACATGATGAGAAAAACAACATTAGGAGGTCATGAGTTAGCTCTTTGACCATTTCAACGTATCCAAGTAGATTCTACTGAACTTTCTCAAGTACAAAGATGGAAGTATTTATTAGTAATGACAGACCATCTAACTCATTAAGTAGAAGCAGTTCCCACTACCAAGGCCTCAGACAACATGGTAAGTAAAACCCTTTTAGAACAGATTATTCCCACATACAGAATGGTTAATAGAATAGACTCAGAGAGAGGAACGCATTTTACGTCTAAAGTGTTACAGCAGATAATTCAATCTTTAGGGATAAAATGGGAGCTGCATACCCCATGGCATCCACAGAGTTCTGGTCATGTAGAAAGGATGAATCAGACTTTAACGAGAACTTTGACTAAGTTAATAGTTGAAACCCAAATGTCATGGGTACAATGCCTACCTTTCACTTTATTGAGAATCCGAACACAACCCAGGTCAGACCTGGGAGTGTCACCCTATGAAATGATGTTTGGGTTACCCTTTTTGACAACCCAACATGAAAATGCTACCTATGAGGTAGGGGAAATGAGTTTTAAAAGATATGTTAACACCATTGCAGAAACTCTTAAAAACTTACGGTTGAAAGGAATAAACCCTCAAACCACATGTTTAGACTTTAAAATCCATAATGTTCATTCAGGGGAATGGGTGCTAGTAAAAACCTAGAAAGAACAATCCTTAACTCCTCAATGGGAAGGTCCTTTTCAGGTATTGCTGACGACTGAGGCTGCGATCCGGACCAAGGAACGAGGGTGGATCCACGCCAGCAGAATCAAAGGACCTGTGGAAGAACCTAAGGAGTGGACGATTGCATCTGAACTGGGTGATACAAAACTGACTCTTAAACGGGGACTGGGTGGTAATGAACTGGGAAGACCCAAATGGTCCAAGAAACATACACAGGATCACACCTAATTGGGAGATAAGGCCAAGCTTATATCAGTGGTTTCAAGTACCGCCTGGACAAGCTTTGAGATGCCTCCGATACCCTCCTTGGGGAGGAATACTTCCACTCCAAACAGGAGGATCAGGACTGTTTTGGACAGAGAACTCTTGTATTCACGCCTTAGCCTGTGATTTTTGCAAAGAGGAAGAGGAGTTGCAACTTCCATCAGTGCCAGACCAAATACCCTGTTTGATCCACCCAAATACCAGACATGCTAGCTGGGTTAAATGTAAATGTTTAGATTGTGGGAAGAATTGGTATTGTAGTTCACACAATCGACGCTCTCATTGCAGGAAGTGTCAAGGGCCAAATCGATCTCCTATCCAGGTAGAATTCGAAGAAACTGAAATAATAACTTTGTTTTGTGGATGGGAATTATTAGTGCCTTTTGAATGGGAGATACCTGAAGAACAGTGGGAAACGACAGTTATGGAGTGTCAAAAACAATTTGTCTGGAAATTAGCTAAGAGGAAGTGACAAGGAAATAGAGGGCAAGACCAGATTGGCCTCTGTATTTGCCATCAAGAAGATCAAATACACCTGCTGTGGGTTGCAACCCCATAGGCATGGGAGGTGGGAGTATAAGCCATACTGGACCTCTGTTACTCCTTTTTCTGTCACTCAATTGTTGTCTTCTCCCTTTTGGGATATCGACAAGGCCATGCTACAGATGTTACCAAAAGCTGTACGTGGAAAGACACCGAGGTTCTTTTTTCATCTCTCACACTCACGTCAGCAGTCACTGTTATAACCCATCCAAATTAGGCAATTGCATAGATAAAGGAAAAAAGTACTAGACTGCAGAGAACTTAGGAACAAGAAGTAGCAGGATGGGAAGTCAG
>JAKJHU010002192.1:0-46386 GCA_022316685.1 Progne subis subis | reverse complement strand
TGATGGCGCTCGCCCCTGCTCTTTCGCCCCCCCGTCCTCTCCACCCGCACCCGGTTTTCTACGGGAAGGGAAAGGAGCAATGGTGAATGAGGGGTTTGTCACCGCGGTGACTCTGGAGGGGTGAAGGACTTCTAGGTGGAGTTCTTCCCCCCCTCCGTGTGCGAATGTGGGGTTTGTTCTTGGACTGCTTCAAAGAAAAGCATGTCCAGATCTTCCTGCTCTGTTGGATGGATCAGAAGTTTCATTTCTCTTGGAATCAGTCTTAGGGCTTTTGATGAGTTTTCTGTTGGACCTTGAGATACTTTTGTTCTTTCCCTTCCCCTTCTCTTTCCCCTGGGGGATGTGTCAATCCTGGAGTTAGCATGGCTATCTCTTCTGGCTCTGTGCTAACCTCCCTTTGCTTGCTTGGCAGGTGTCCAACCCCGGACGCTTCCTTGCTATATTCTGTTATAACTTCTAACATAATTCTCCCAGCCGACAAAAGTTTTGCGCCAATTTTATCTTTTCTTGTGGCATTATCATAAAGTTTTCTGTTACTTCTTGCCAAAAACCTGGCTCAAAAAGAGACTGGGTCTCACATTGTGAATAGTTACATTTGACCCATAACATTAGGGCTTGGAGCTCCTTATCTTTCAGCGCTATATTGTATTTTGATATTATTTCTTTTAACTGTTCTAATATAATAATTCTCTCTTGTGATGTTGTCCCTCCCATGGGTGTGGTGTATTCTGAATCTCACTGGTCTTACCAATCCAAAGGTTAGCTGCAGCTCTGGTCCAGTTTGTCTCAGAGATGTCCCGATGTCTGTCCAGCAGATCTCAGGATGACGGGTTCCCGGGCCCTGGAAAACCGTCGTCTGGGACAAAGTGGAATGAGGTGTTCTTCTTTTGGCCAAACAGGTGTTTTTCTTCTCTGGAGATGTCGGCCTGGCAGTTTGATGTTCGGGGAGCTTTTGATCTTTTTGCAGAGGTTCTGTGACCTTTTTCGGTGCTCCTTTTCAGGAGTGCGAGTCAGGGATGCCATATGTTGTCCGGCCAGGGACGTTAGATGTTTCTGCCCACTCACTCAGAAAAGCCAGGTGTTTCTTTTGCGCAGCCAGGGACGGCAGATGTCGGGGAGCTTCCCCAACATTCAGGTGGTTTCAGGGTCTTTTTCCCCCCTGCACAGCTCCGAGCCAAGCCGAAGGAAGAGACAGAGTCTTCAGGTTTAGTTTTTTCAAGGTTGCATTTTTCATTTATTGTTTCTTATCTTACAAATTTCTCACAGTCCAACATGATGTTTGCAGCTGCATAGACTTCTCACGTCTCCCCCTGAGCTGGGCTGTCCTTAATCTTGTATACTAATTACTGCGTGTTCGTTATTTGCTATTTCTTACCAATGTCTATCACTATTACTAAAAAGGTCATCTATACACTGACCCAATCCTCACAAACTTCTTTGTGCCAATGTCACTGCAGAAATGGAGTGAGGGAAGGAGAAGGAAGAAGAAGGAGACAACGCCCCAGATTCTCCATCTTGTCCCCATTCACTCCAATGCTATGAACCTAAAAATTACCATTTTTTCAATCTATGATAAACTAAATTACTATTTTTCACACTCCCATGGCCTGCAAACCCTCTCTCAGTTTAGGAAGTTTTTTCCCATGGACTAAGATCAAAGCCAGTGTCTCTCTGAGCTCTGGGCTGGGGTCTCAGAGCCCCCTGCCCAGGTCTCTGATCCTCCAGGGCAAACAAAATAATGGCCTGGACTCCAACAACCTCTGCTCCCCAAAGTGTGCTCCACAGCCCACCGTGCCGGCAAGGCAGCCGCCGTAGCCTTTGGTGGCAGTGGGGGGTCACAGCCCCAGCGCCCCTGCACGAGCCCCAGAGATGCCACTGGCTGCCTCCAGGTGAGCCTGAGGACACTCTGCAGTGGGCAGCATCAGCTCCTGAGCCTGCACTTGCCTGCCCTTGAGCCTCCCTGGGCAAAGGGGAAATCGGGCAGGGACGGGACTGCAGGGAGCGGCCATGGCCTACCTCTTGGGCAATCCACAGCCAGCACCAGGCAGCCCCTGCCTGCAGCATGGCGCAGGCACGGCCACACGGCCACGGCCACACAGGCTGGGCCCTGTGGCCACCCAAGTCATTTCCTCCCCATCAACTGCTGCCAGACACCAGGCTGCTCTGAAGCGCTGGAGAGGCTGCTCTTGCCGCAGGGCTGCCCTGGCCATGTGCAAAGTCACAGTTGCACGTGGTTGCCCCATCCCTGCTTGTGCTGGTTCTTTTGAGAGACCCAGATGAGCGTCGATGGCAAAAGGCACCGAGCTTGCCCTCTGTCCTGGGGCATATCATGGCTTTATTCTGGGCTCCTGCCCTGCCGGCCGCAGCTCTTCCTTAGCTCCTTCCCCGTCCCCGCCGGTGCCAGAGAGACAGAGCTGCCGGCAGTCGCAGGGCTTTTTCCCAGAGCGGGGAAGGGCCTAGAGGCAGGTCCAAGCCACTCCCCGATCAGGGAGAAGGTGGGAGTGGAACAGAGTTGGGTTCCATTCCAGCCTGGGCGATGGGCGCAGCCAAGCAGGGACAAACAAGGTGCTCCACTTTCCAAGGGGAACAGGGAAGAAAACATCACAAACACCAAGATCAAAAGGAAACACAGTATCAACCAAATGAACACACTCGAACACCAGCTCCCACAAGGATGGGCAGCGGAGCGTTTGGAGAAGCAGAGTGGAGCCCGAACTGTGTCCCTACCAAGCCTCCAAGCACTGGTATATGGGTCAGCCCCGCAGGCATCTCTCTCAGAAGGATGTCAGTGGAAATGACAAAAACACGGGTGAGGGTTGCACGTGATACTTGCTCAGCCTCAGAGGACAAACAGGAGTTTAAAGCGAGTCCTTGGGAATGGCCCAGCGTCCCCAGCCCGTAGGCAAGCCCAGCCCTGAGCCAGTTCCTGGGAAGAAAAGAGCCCTCTCCCAGCAGGAACACTGCCACAGCTCTTTGGGGAAAGGCTAATTTATTTAACACCTAGGGTGCAAGGGCCCTCCGAGGCCGTTGGCCACCTGCCTGGGCTGCAGGGACCGTCTCGGGGCAGCCTCCTGGAGACCACGCTAGCGCCATGGTCTCGTGGGCGCCGTCTGTGCCACTGAGCTGGGGCTGTTGCTGCCTGAGTCAGGCACAGCATCCTGGGAGCCCTGCGCTGGACACTGGTGGCTGCAGGATGCTTGTGGCTCAGCCACCTGCTCCTGGGAATGCCTCTCCTTCTCCAACTGGGCTCCTGTTTGTGCTTCCCAGCTTTCCCTGGCCGTGTCAGTGCCCTGGGACACGCCGGGGCTCTCCATGTGCACGGGATGCTGTTGATGTGGAAGGGAGCAGGAGGAGTTGTCCAGCGCTTGCTCAGGCTGCGCAGGCGCGGAGGCTTTCCTGAGAGGCCGGGAGGGCTGGAGGCCTCCAGGAGGGAATGTGTGGGAGGGAGGCAGGAACTGGATGCCAGGGACGGGTCTTGGCAGGCGCAGGATCTTGAAGGGCTGGGGGCTCTCAGCAGGGATGGAGGCTGTGGCAAGCTGCTGGGAGGGAGGCGGCGTCTCGGCGCTGGGGAGGTTCTGCGAGGGAGGGAGGCACTTGAGAGCAGGGAGGGACTTGCAGGGTTGGAGGCCGTCAGGGGCGGTGGAAGCTCCCGGAAGGCTGGATCTGGGCCGGGCCTAGCTTCTCCCAGGGATGCTTGGTGTCCAACACAATCTCCTGGAAGGGCCGGAGGCTGTGCCAGGAATGGCCCCTCTGGCTGGGAGGAGCCTGCCGGAGGCACAGAAGCGCCCGGAGCAGCGGGACGAGGCACAGCAGGGCAGGTGGCCTCGCTTGCCCAGCTGCTGCAGGTGCGCCCACAGCGCCCGCCACATGGCAGGATGAAGCGTAGCTCATGTCCCACGGTGAGACCGGAGCAGCAGCATGAGCCCCTGCAGCTCCTTGGCCACGCTGACGCAGGGGCCGCAGTTGCCGGGTCCTTTGGGGCAAGTGGCGGGAGCATCGGGACACTTCCGAGGGCTTGCGCCAGGCCCGGAGGCCCTGGCAGCCACTGGGGCTCCTGGGCTCCTGCCTGGGCCCCTGGCCCGGCCCCCGAGCTGCTTGCGCGGCCTCCGAGTCCCGGCCTGCCAGCCCTGCCATGCCCGGTGGCCAATGACCCAGCGGACAGCCACCGTGGCCAGCAGCAGGGCAAGTGCAGCCAGCAGGACGCTGACGTTGCTCACGGCTCCGACACGTGCCATCGCGACTGCACTGGCGGCTGTGGGGCCGGCCCGCCTTATATAGGGATGGCCCGGTGACCTCACAATGCTGGGGCCGCCACGCGGCGTGACATCACAGCCCAGCCTCACGCCGCTGTCACGCCATTTGTGACCTCACAGCACCGCCTGCCTCAGGGCCAGCAGGACCCACTCAGGCAGCAGGGCGCTGATGGCCAGGAAAGGCCTGCAACTGAAAAGGGGAGCCCAGGCCGTGGCAGCCAAGTGCTCCCAGGAGCACGGGCCACACCAGGAAGAGGTCAGGTGCCACCAAGGCCCAGCCCATGGCTCCCCCAAGGCTGTGGAACTGCTGGCTGGGAACAGCCTCTGCGCTATGCCGGAGAAGATCCTGCAGACACAAAGGCGGCTGCAGTTCCCCATGCCCAGGCAGCTCTCCCCACCTGCCTGACAGCTCCAACCCCTTAGCCTATCACTACAATTGCTGGCACAGAATACCTCTGCAGCTCCCTACGAGCTCCTGGCACACACTGCAAGGCACTGGGAGATCTCCCCACAACCTTCTCTTCTCCAGCCTGAGCAGCTCCAATTCTCTCTCAAGCTGTCTCCACAGGAGAGCTGCTCACCTTCCCAACCCGCTGGCCTCCTCTGCACTTGCTGCAACACTTGCATGGCCTGATGTGCTGGCCACACCAGGAGTGGAATCCCTGCTCCAGGTCTGGCCCTGCCTGAGCAGCTTCATTCCACAGGCTCAGGCTACGTGTCTGGCTGCTCAGTCCCAGCTGCTGGAAGTGGGCAGGATTAATGCTGTCGCTGGATCACCAGAGTGATGGCCACAGCTCGCATGGGCCTGGCCCCATCCCTTGGGCATCTCTGCCGAGGGCAAGCCCAGTCCTGCCTGGGCCACCTGCAGTCTTGCAAGAGGCTGCCCGTGCCAGCCTCTGCTGTCGCCAGGCAGGGGCAGCAGCCGGCCGTGCTAGCGCTGCTTCCAGCCTGCTGCGAGTCACACAGTGGGAGAGGGACAGCTTGGCTCCGGGCACTGGCAACTCCCAACCCATTGCTGCAAGGCAGCGATGAAAGCGCACGTACCCTGGCAAGCAGCTCCGGCAGCTGTGCTGTCCTTCCCCTCGAGGGAAAGAGGGACAGCGTGCCCTCAGAGCCCCTGGCTCTCATGGCAGCAGCTCACTCAGCTGCCCACGCAGCAACAGACACATGTTCTCCAGACACATAAGGAGCTCTGCGTGTCTTTGTTTCCCATTGCCTCACTTGCTCAGGTTGCCCGTCCCTCTGAGGCACCGGCAAAAGGCCAGCACACACCTTCAGCCCCCACTCCTCATGTGCAACAAGTTCTTCTGCTCTCTTTGGCCTTTCGGCTGTCCTCAGCTGTTGCTTTCCCATGCCCCACTTGAAGCGTCCTGCGTCCCTTCACTCTGCCCGCTCTTCCCACACAGGCTAGCCCTTCAGTGGAGGCCTGCCTTGTGTCCCCTCTGCTGCCCACCGTGCCGGCAAGGCAGCCGGCATAGCCTTTGGTGGCAGTGGGGGGTCACAGCCCCAGCGCCCCTGCACCAGCCCCAGAGATGCCACTTGCTACTTCCAGGTGAGCCTGAGGACACTCTGCAGTGGGCAGCATCAGCTCCTGAGCCTGCACTTGCCTGCCCTTGAGCCTCCCTGGGCAAAGGGGAAATCGCACAGGGACGGGACTGCAGGGAGCGGCCATGGCCTACCTCTTGGGCAATCCACAGCCAGCACCAGGCAACCCCTGCCTGCAGCATGGCGCAGGCACGGCCACACGGCCACGGCCACACAGGCTGGGCCCTGTGGCCGCCCAAGTCATTTCCTCCCCATCAACTGCTGCCAGGCACCAGGCTGCTGTGAAGCGCTGGACAGGCTGCTCTTGCAGCGGGGCTGCCCTGGCCAGGTGCAAAGTCACAGTTCCACGTGGTTGCCCCATCCCTGCTTGTGCTGGTTCTTTTGAGAGACCCAGATGAGCGTCGATGGCAAAAGGCACCACGCTCGCCCTCTGTCCTGGGGCATATCATGGCTTTATTCTGGGCTCCTGCCCTGCCGGCCACAGCTCTTCCTTAGCTCCTTCCCCGTCCCCACCGGTGCCAGAGAGACAGAGCTGCCGGCAGTCGCAGGGCTTTTTCCCAGAGCGGGGAAGGGCCTAGAGGCAGGTCCAAGCCACTCCCCGATCAGGGAGAAGGTGGGAGTGGAACAGAGTTGGGTTCCATTGCAGCCTGGGCGATGGGCGCAGCGAAGCAGGGACAAACAAGGTGCTCCACTTTCCAAGGGGAACAGGGAAGAAAACATCCAAACACCAAGATCAAAAGGAAACACATTATCTGTGGAGAGATTGTCTGAGGCATGGCTGCAAAGTAAATGCCATGCTGCAAAGTAAAGGCAATAAGAAGATCTGACTTGTTAAGGTTTAGCAGAGAACATGCAGGACGACGTGACAAACAGCACGGATACTGCGTCCTTGTACAGAGAAGTTTCAAAATAACAAGGATGTTGATCAGCAGAAATCATGTAGCTGTAACTACAAGGCTAACTGCAAAAAGAATGTGCATTGTGAAATAGCGAACCAATTAAGAGCTACAATTTTGTAATATGCATGAACTAATTAACTGCACTATATCTGTACGCGAGCACATTAATAAATCTGAGACTTGTTGATCATGATAGCATGAGGCTCGTCTCCCGTTCTTCCACAATTATCAACCAAATGAACAGACTCTAACACCTGCTCCGACAAGGATGGGCAGCAGAGCGTTTGGACAAGCAGAGTGGGGCCGTAACTGTGTCCCTACCAAGCCTCCAAGCACTGGTCTATGGGTCAGCCCTGCAGGCATCTCTCTCAGAAGGTTGTCAGTGGAAATGACAACAACACGGGTGAGGGTTGCACGTGATACTTGCTCAGCCTCAGAGGACAAACAGGAGTTTTAAAACGAGTCCTTGGGAATGGCCCAGCGTCCCCAGCCCATAGGCAAGCCCAGCACTGAGCCAGTTCCTGGGAAGAAAAGAGCCCTCTCCCAGCAGGAACACTGCCACCGTTCTTTGGGGGAATCCTAATTTATTTAACACCTAGGGTGGAAGGGCCCTCCGAGGCCTGTGACTACCTGCCTGGGCTGCGGGGACCGTCTCGGGGCAGCCTCCTGGAGACCACGCTAGCGCCATGGTCTCGTGGGCGCCGTCTGTGCCACCCAGCTGGGGCTGTTGCTGCCTGAGTCAGGCACAGCATCCTGGGAGCCCTGCGATGGACACTGGTGGCTGCATGATGCTTGTGGCTCTGCCACCTGCTCCTGGGAATGCCTCTCCTTCTCCAACTGGGCTCCTGTTCGTGCTTCCCAGCTTTCCCTGGCCGTGTCAGTGCCCTGGGACACGCCGGGGCTCTCAATGTGCACGGGATGCTGTTGATGTGGAAGGGAGCAGGAGGAGGTGTCCAGCGCTTGCTGAGGGTGGGCAGGTGCGGAGGCTTTCCTGAGAGGCCGGGAGGGCTGGAGGCCTCCAGGAGGGAATGTGTGGGAGGGAGGCAGGAACTGGGCGCCAGGGACGGGTCTTGGCAGGTGCAGGATCTTGAAGAGCTGGGGGCTCTCAGCAGGGATGGAGGCTGTGGCAAGCTGCTGGGAGGGAGGCGGCGTCTCGGCACTGCGGAGGTTCTGCGAGGGAGGGAGGCGCTTGAGAGCAGGGAGGGACTTGCAGGGTTGGAGGCCGTCAGGGGCGGTGGAAGCTCCCGGAAGGCTGGATCTGGGCCGGGCCGAGCTTCTCCCAGGGATGCTTGGTGTCCAACACAATCTCCTGGAAGGGCCGGAGGCTGTGCCAGGAATGGCCCCTCTGGCTGGGAGGAGCCTGCCGGAGGCACGGAAGCTCCCGGAGCAGCGGGACGAGGCACAGCAGGGCAGGTGGCCTCGCTTGCCCAGCTGCTGCAGGTGCGCCCACAGCGCCCGCCACATGGCAGGATGAAGCGTAGCCCATGTCCCACGGTGAGACCGGAGCAGCAGCATCAGCCCCTGCAGCTCCTTGGCCACGCTGAGGCACGGGCCGCAGTTGCCGGGTCCCTTGGGGCAAGTGGCGGGAGCATCGGGACGCTTCCGAGGGCCCGTGGCCAATGACCCAGCGGACAGCCACCGTGGCCAGCAGCAGGGCAAGTGCAGCCAGCAGGACGCTGACGTCGCTCACGGCTCCGACACGTGCCATCGCCACTGCACTGGCAGCTGTGGGGCCGGCCCGCCTTATATAGGGATGGCCCGGTGACCTCACAATGCTGGGGCTGCCACACGGCGTGACATCACAGCCCAGCCTCAGGCCGCTGTCACGCCATTTGTGACCTCACAGCACCGCCTGCCTCAGGGCCGGCAAGACCCACTCAGGCACCAGGGCGCTGATGGCCAGGAAAGGCCTGCCACTGAAAATGGGAGCCCAGGCTGTGGCAGCCAAGCTCTCCCAGGAGCCCGGGCCACATCAGGAAGAGGTCAGGTGCCACCAATGCCTAGCCCATTGTAGAAAAATGCCTTCTTCCCTCCTGCTGCTGAGGACTCCAGCACGGTGTAGATGAATGTAAACGAGAGATCTCTGAAGTTGGGTCTTAGAAGAACAGGTTTTTGTGTAGAGTGTGAGGCCTTGCTCGGAGCTGCCAGGCACAGCTGTGGCATGGCCTCGGAAGGTGGGGGCAGTGAGAGATAAAGAAATTCCAAGGGCAAGATGCAAGAGGCAAGAGAGAGGAGCAAAGGAGAGAAGAGAACAGAAGTGTGGCCCACTCTCGCAGCCCTCTGATAAGGGGTCTCGAGGTGGGCTGTAACAGGCTTGTGCCAATGAGGTTACAGATACTTGCTACTTCAGGGGGGGTTACATGTGTGGGATGAATTATACATTGGGGGTTGTTTTCTCAGGCATCTAGTAGCTAGGACATTTTAAACATCAAAACTCACTTTCAAATCTATCTCAGTTACAGGTTTCACATTCTCAGAGTCCAAGCAATCATATTTATAGGGCTTTCTGGCTTCATCCTTCCCAACATCTCCCCCGTTCTTATTAACAACTAAAACGCTAGACACTGTCTTACTCATTACTTTTTGCACACACTGAAGTATGCAGGGAACTGCTACTAAAACTACAATTACTACTATTAGAACAATCAAACCTATCTTACAAAGTTCCTTTAGCCAAGGTGCAAAGCTCAAACCATCAAACAAATTGTCCAGCCAGGATGGGTCATCTATTGTAATTTGACTAGCTAAATCTCTCAGTTCTTGCAATTGTTTATGAATGGAAACAGAGTGATCAGATAAATTCATGCAGCACAAACCTTCAAAATCTTCACAACCATGTCCATGTGCCAGAAGAAGGTAGTCAATGGCAGCTCTGTTTTGTAAAGTGGCATGTCTGATTGCTTCTTCATCTGTCAGCAAGTCACTGATCATAGTAGAGGTGGCATTTACTTCTTTGCTGAGCCAGCATCCTAACTTGTTCAGTTGTTTTAGGGCAATTGAGGAGCTTAGCTGAGGCAGGAAAATGCTAGCAGCAATTGACTCTCCTGAGTTCCAAGGATGGAAATTACTATCACAGTTGCTCTCATATTCATGTCCCCAGGAGGATCTAATCCTCCTGCTTTTCTTTTTGACTGCTTTTTTGACACTGGGAGCAATTATTGTAAGTTGTCCCATGGCGCAAGGACCACCATCTATTTTTGAAGGTATACCTTGCCAGGCCCTGTCTCCACAGATGAGCCAAATCCCTTTAGGAAATTGAATAGGAAGTTTGTTAAAGCGATCTGCTTGGGGTTCATCATACATGAGAAGCTTAGTTTGATTGCACCAGGAAGTCACGTTGCTATAAACTGGGTGATAAGGGGTAACGTTTAAATGAGGGCCATTTTCTCCTCGGAAATGAAAGAAGTAACAGGTGCTCATAGTTAATGAGCCTAGGATTTCTAGCTCTTGGAGGTCAGATTTATCAACTTTAGAATTGTCAATATAAGTTTGGTGTTTTTGGCTGGGAGTTGGGGATATGTGATGATCATCATATGGCCAGTATTTGTCAAAAGTAACATTGTCAAAACCTTCTGGAAGAGGCACTCCAACTAAACAGGTCGAAAAAGGTTTGTCAGGGCTTGTGTCAGATAGACAGATGGTATCAGAGCCTGCAGACTTGGCTAAAGCAACCCAGACATTTGTCTTTGGTTGACTTACAGGTAAAGCTTGACTACAAAAACTAAAACAAGAAAACAAAAGTAACATGCACGCGCACAAATGATAAAACTTCAGTCTTTTCTTGGGCTGCTTTTGGCGGATCATCTTCTCCTGGTGATTCTGTGCAGCTCAGGTCTCGGTGCTTGCTTCTTGGTTTGCAGCAGTACTGGCTGATGTGGGGATCTCAGCGGGCTTCGATGCGTGGTACGGTTTCACGTTCTTTGCTGGAATCCACCGGAGTCCTTTTTCTGTGGAGACACACGCAAACCCCTTCCCCCATGTTATAAGATTGTATGCTCCTTCAATTTGTCCTGAATCTAGGTTTTTAATTAAAACTGGGGGGTTCTCCTTTAGTTTTGCTTTCTTATTGTTTAAGAAATGTCTGTAAATGGGGGGGTCTGGCTCTTCTGCAGAGCTGTTCAGAAAATTATAAACATAGAGGGCTGTATTCAACCTCTTTTGAGGTACAGCCTGGTCTTCTCCCCCTTTCTGTTGATCTAAAATGCATTTTAGAGTTTGATGTGTTCTTTCCATCGTTCCTTGACTCGTGGGAGAGTAAGGAATGCCAAATGTATGGCGAACACCCCAATCATTCAGGAATGCAGTTAATTCTTGTGAGGTGTATGAAGGACCATTATCAGTTTTAATTTCTTGGGGGACACCTAAATAGGAGAAAGCTTGTGAAAAATGCTGGCAAACATGCTTAGCTGTTTCTCCTGCATGTACAGAAGCAAAAACTGCATTTGAAAATGTATCGATAGAGACACGGATATTTTTAAGTTTCCCAAAAGAGGGGTACTTAGTAACATCTGTTTGCCATTTCTGTAAACTTTCCAACCCCCTTGGGTTGGTGGCTCCTGAAGAGGGGAGAGGTTGAACTTGCTGACAGTTTGGGCAAGCTCGTACAATATTTTGTGCTTGTTCTAAGGTAAGGTGAAAATCTCGTTTGATTGCTTGTGCATTTTGGTGAAAAAATGCATGACTCAGTTTGGCTTGTTCAACAGTATTAGGTAAGGTGGTTGTAGCAAGCACTGAGGTAGAATTTTCAATGCTTGCTGCACCTTCCTCATCAGATGCAGCTGATGCCAATGCATCAGCTCGTGCATTTCCCTCTGCCATAAATCCTGGAAGACCTGAATGAGCTCTAATGTGAGAAATAAAATAAGGGTTAGTTCTGTGTGATAAAATTTGATAGAGACAGGTGAGCCAAAGGCACAACTTGTTGTTGTTCACATCCTTTAGAACAGATCCTTCAATTCTCTTAATAACATTAGCAACGTATGCCGAATCAGTGATCAGGTTGAAAGGTTCTGGAAAGAGCTGAAATGCTCTTACAACTGCTGCCAATTCAACAATTTGGGAGAACCTTCAACTTTTTGAACATCTTGTTCCCAGGTTTTAGTATTTTTATTTTGCCATGTGACGACCGAATTGTGCGTTCGTCCTGACCCATCACTGAAGATAGTGACTGCATCTAGAGGCTCTTCACTGATCAGGGGTTTTTCTTTGTAACATAATTTAGCTTTGATCATTTTGTGTGCTGGATAATGAATGGAACAAGTGCCTGGGAAATCGAGCAAGGCATACAGCAAGTCTTCTGATTTTTGCATTGCCCAATCAAAATAGGTTTTCTTCATGGGCAGATAGATGATTGCAAATCCACGACCTGCTATTGAAAGAAGCCTTGTTCTACCTTTGATGATGATTTGAGACATCATTTCTAAAGGTGTGAGGATTGTCTTTGGCGACCTGCATGAGATAAAAACCCATTCAATTATTAACAACGGATCTTTGTGGGAAGAATCCCACTGAAAGATGAGACCACACAGTCTCAGCTTTTCTCCTAAGATTACAAGGAAAAAGGGTTTGTCAGGGACACAGCGATGTGCTTGCCTGCTCTGCAGAGCACTGGTGATTTCTTCTAAGGCCTTGTGAGCCTTAGGAGTGAGGGATCTGGGGGATCTGATGTCATTGTCCCCTTTCAGCAAATCAAAAAGTGGAGCAAGTTCATCAGCTGTGATTCCAAGGACAGACCTGACCCAGTTAATTTCTCCTAAAAGCTGCTGCAAGTCTTGCAAGGTGTGAACATCAGTTCAGATTTGTATCTTTTGAGGAGTGACGGACGGTTCTGTCAGTTTCCAACCTAAATATTTCCAGGGAGCAGTCTCTTGTATTTTTGATACAGAGATCACCAGTCCATTCTCTTTGATTTCAGCAACAACGCAATTGCAAGTCATTTCCATTTGTTTTCGTGTTGGTGCTGCGATGAGCAAATCATCCATGTAGTGGAGAATAACTGATTGTGTGAACTGTTCACAGACTGGAGACAGTGCACGGGCTACAAAATGGTAGCAGATAGTTGGAGAATTTTTCATCCCTTGGGGTAAAACGAGCCAATGGTATCTTTGGAGCGGTTCTTGCAGGTTTGTACTTGGAACAGAAAAGGCAAAACGAGGTGCGTCGTCTGGATGCAGTGGGATATTGAAAAAACAGTCTTTTAGATCTATGATTACAAGTGGCCAGTCTCTCGGGATCATGGAAAGGTTGGGTAGACCAGGTTGGAGGGGACCCATGTTCTCCATCACTGCGTTGATCTTCCTGAGATCTTGTAACAATCACCAGGTGTTGGAGGTTTTCTTATGAATTACAAATACAGGTGAGTTCCAGGGACTGTTAGTGGGCTTAATGTAGCCTTTTTGCAGTTGTTCAGCTACTAGATCCTTGAGGGCACTCAGCTTATTTTCTGGCAGGGGCCACTGGTCAACCCAGACAGGGGGGTCAGTTTTCCAGATTAGTTTGAGAGTGCCGAGTGCTTCAGTGGCCCCTATGAAAAACTCAGTTCAATTTTGGCTCCCCATTGAGAATGCAAGTCCCTTCCCCACACTGTGATGGGCTTTTGCACTACATAGGGACAGATCACTGCTTTCTTCTCATCTGGTCCTGTAATGGTGATTACAGATTCGCTTTGCAAGCACGGAGTGACACCTCTGATGCCTGTGAGGGTACCTGGGGGAGTTACTAACTTCCAATCTCTTGGCCAATAGTAAGAAGAGATCACAGAAACATTTGCGCCGGTATCGATCATCCCTTTGGTGTTAACTTGAAACCTACCATTTCACAATTCACAAGTTAGCATTGGTCTTTGTTCACTTATGTGTTGAACCCATAGAACTTTAGGATTTTCAGGAGTGACAGGGAAACAGCGTGGTGGCATTTGGTCCATAGTTCCCATAGGCAATGCTATGGCAATAGCTATGGGGGTTCTGTGAGGAATGTGCAATGGGGGATAGCAGGCATTGGCTAGCACTAGTAATTCTTCGTTGCAGTTAACAGACATCACACAAGGCAAAACAAGCAGTCCCAGGATGCTATTTCTTTCTTTACCAACAACTAAAAAGTCTTGCTTTTGTTGTGAAGGCCCAGTGATCCCTGTTGAGATATAATCGTAGCCATCATCCTTTAGAAAGGTTGTTGGCTTGGAGGTTGCTGAGGTGCACCAGGTCCCTGGGGGTAGTAGGTTTGGGTCATTACTTGGGATTGTGCTGGTGATGAAGCGAAGAGCTTTTGGGTCGGGGTATTCACAAATTTCTCCTCGGGCGCTTGGGGTGCCATTACTTGTTTCTTCATGTGATGGCGCGGCGCGCTCCCCTTGGAGTTTTTTTGATTGGGGTATTTTCTGCTCATGTCCTGTCTGGCTGGACACTGCCAGGCAGGAGGCTTTCTCTTCTTACAGATGGAGCTGCGATCTGGTGCCTGCACACTTCTTTTGATGTTTGGGCAGTTCTTCATGATATGTCCAGGTTGCTTGCAGAAGTAGCAAGGACCTGAAGTCACAGCAGCTTGCATAACAGTGTTGTCTTGTTGTTCTGAGCTTAGATGCAGGGCGGTTAAGATTTCAGTAAGTTTCTGGTCTCGTGTTTCAGCTTGTGCTGCTTGTACTGTGAGAGCCCTTTCAATTTTTTCTCCAATAGTTTTTTCCAAGTTCATTTGCTTGAATCATTGCGACGTGCTGTGGGCTTCCTATTTGGTTACAGGCATCAATCATTTCAGGCACTGTGGGTCTCTCCTTTCCCAGGGCTTTGATTGCTCTTCTACATTCTGGGTTTGCATTATTTTCAATGATGTCCCGTATCATGATTGGGCGAGCTATGTCATCACCGCATTGTCTTTCTGCTGCTTGAATCACTCGATCCACAAATGTGGTAAATGGTTCAGATGAATCTTGACTGATTAAGTTGTAGGCTTTTTCAAAACTTCCTGCAGGCTGAATTTGTACAAAGGCTCTACGAGCCATCTTTTTGATGTTGTCTAATGCTATTTTGGGTAAGTTCACTTGATTATCATTCTGGTCATCAGGAGGGTCACCAGTTAACTTTGACATAGTAAGGGTACGAAGGTCTACATCAGTACTTTGTCTGTACATCTGCAGTACATTTGTGAGTAACCTTCTCCATTTGAATTCCAACAGCATATATTGAGAATCTGTGAGAATCACAGTAGCAAGGGTTTTGCAGTCATTTGGTGTAAGTGTATGTCCTTCTAGGGTGCTTTTTAGCAGTTGTTTAAATTATGGAGAACAGATGCCACTGTCTTTTATCGCTTTTCTTAATTCTTTTATTTCGTGAGACGGGATCGCTGTCCATGTTCTGGGACCTCCGGCTTGCTGGCTGAATATCACAGGCATGGTTAGAGGATTTAGATTTTCTTCTTTGCAAATTTCGCGTGTGACTTCATGCCAGTCGGTCATTTGAACATCATCAGAACATTTCTGTGGACCTTCCAAAATCGAGACTGGTGGTGGTGGATGTTCAGCTTTGAGAGAGCTGCCTGCAAGGGCAAAACAGTTTTCTTTCTGTCCTGTATTTGTTAAATTGGCTGCTACATTCCATCCTTGCCCTTCTCGTTGCACGGTTTGTGTGCGAAGCTGTGGTCCAGTCATGCTTGGGCACGATGCAAGATGCGGTGGCAGAAGCAGGGATGCAGGAGGCACAGGCAGGAACGCAGGAGGCACAGACAGGAATGCAGGAGGCACAGACAGGATGCAGGAGGCACAGAGCCTGTCAGTGAAGACATGTGAGAAGAGCTTGGAGCTGCGGGAGGGTTGGGCAGGCACGAAGCTGTCACTGTAGCATGTAGGTTTGGAGGTGAAAGAGGAGCGGAAGGATACATATAAGTCGCTGTAGAATCATGTTGCTGTTGTCCTGTGTGCAGAGTTGTGGGTGAATGAAGGGCGGCTGGAAGCTGTAGTTCTGCAGAAGCTGCTGATGGCTGCAGCATCGGGGGCTGTGCAGCATGCGTGGCACTGTGGACTATTTGTGATGGCACTGTAACAAGATCCGGCTGGGGGCAGGCCTCTGCATGGGGCGCGCGGGACCCCTCAGGCTGTATCAAAGTCGGTGATGCGGCTTGGCACGAACTGCGCATGCGTGAGGTGCACAGTCTTGGGGTGGGGAGGTGTCATGGCAACTGCTTGCATTGGGGGTGTGGGAGGCGGCGGGGCCGCGGGAGGGAACGCGAAGGAGTCTGCGGGCACAGGACACATCAGGGCCAGGGCAGGGGGCAGCGCCACGAACCCGGTGGCAGCCGCGGCTCCTGGCGCAGCCGTGGGGGCGGCAGGGATGGGAGGGCTGGCTGGGGCACGCCGCGGAGCAGGGACGGGGCTTGCACGGCCATCTGCCGTCTGTGCTGTGGCACTCAGCGGCTGGTAGCTAGCAAGTTGGGCAGGGGCCCGCCGCGGAGCAGGGACTGGAACGGGCTGCAGCGTCCGCTGCGGTGCAGGGCTGGGGCAGTCTGCAGGTGGCAGAACACGCAGGGGGATGGTGGGCATCTCCGCGTCAGTGTGCGCCAGGGGAACTGCAGTCACGGGCACCGGCGGCGCCGCAGCCGGCACCGCCGGCTCATTGAAAGGCAGCGGCGGCCAGGCAGCAGCGGGCACGGGAGAGAGCGGCGGCACCACCAGCGCCGCTTCAGCTGCTGCGAGGGGACCCTGCGCTGCCTGCAGGAGGGTCGCAGCCTGGGTGTGAAGAAGGCTAGCGACTGCAGCGGCTACAGCTGCAATGTGGTGGCTGGCGGAGCGGAGGGACCCGTGCTGGGGAGGGGGGGTGATCTAGCCTGAGCCGCGGGGTGAGGAGGGTGTGTGACTGCCTCGGTGTCAGCAGCGAGAAGCGCCGCCGGGATGCCTTCAGTGGGCGGGCTCGCAGGGGCAGAGGCGGGGACGGGGCACGGCACACTGGAGCGAGGGGAGGGAGCACCGGTAACAGGAATTCCAGCCGTGAACGGGACCGAGGGTGCGGTGGGAGGGGTCGCAGGGTCTGGTGGGGGCGATGGGGCTGAGGGGACGGGTGCCGCAGCCACGTGGGTGGGGGATGGAGCCGCGATGCCGAAACCGCGTGGTGCAGAGGGGGGGAGGGGGGTGGTTTGTGCTGCAGACCCGCGGCCGTGCTGAGGGGATCTCCGGGACCAGCAGGACTAGATGCCGCAGCTGCAGCGGCGTTTTTTTGCAGCAAAGAGCTCAACGAGAGCTCTGCAAGCAGGTACAAGTTCAACAACAGCAAAATTCTTTCGTGAAATATCATTAAAGAGTCGATTTCCAACTGAGTCCCAAAAGTCTCTGGTAAAGACAGCTGAACGGTCAGCACTGGGAAAGTTAACTAGAGTCCATTCTAAAAGATCTTTTAGCTCTTGCTTAGGTAAAGTACTGTTGTTGTCACGTAAAAGGTGCTTAAGTTGTTTATAGAGATCTCTATCAAGGGTAAAACGAGACAGACCCATACTGTTTAGAGAAGTGTAGCTCACCTCGATGTCGCAGAAGCAGGTCCTCACTCGAGATCCGACGTGGGGGTTGGCCAGGACACTCCAGTCAGGTCTCAGGACTCTGCTCGGGGTCCCCCTCAGAGCCACGGCTCCAGGCGCTGCTCAGGAACAGCTTTTCCATGCTTGGGGATGCAAATCTCCACTCAGCGCCTAAATGCGGGCAGTGCCGAGCAGTGCCCACCTGCGCTCAATGCACGTGGAAACGTACCACGGCAAAAATTCCCTCCGTGAGCCACAGTGGCCGCCGCTCAACAGCAGCCGTCTGTGCTCGAGGGATCCAAGGCAAAACCTTCTCAGAGCTCAGAGTGTCCGCTATGAAGTAACGGTTCTCGGTGCTCAAGGTTTTGTCCTCGGCAACTTTAAAGAGCTGCAGCCTCACGCTGCTCAGCAGTGATGTGCTGTGCTCACGACACCGATCAGAGCGCACTTAGCAATTTAGTTACCGTCCCTGATGAAGTCTCTCATAGCTTGAAAGGCTGGGTCCTGCGTCTTCCACATTGGGCGCCAATTTGTAGAAAAATACCTTTCTCCCCTCCTAGCTGCTGAGGACTCCAGGACGGTGTGTATGACTATGGACGGGAGATCTCTGAAGTTGGGTTCTAGCAGAAGAGGTTTATTGTGTAGAGAGTGAGGCTTTGCCCGGAGCTGCCAGGCGCAGCTGCAGCATGGCCTTGGAAGGTGGGGGCAGTGAGTGATAAAGAAATTCCAAGAGCAAGATGCAAGAGAGAAGAGCAAAGGAGGAGAGCACACAGAGACAAGAGAGAAGCAGAAAGAGCATGGCCCACTCTCGCAGCCCTCGGATAAGAGGTCTCGAGGTGGGCTGTAACAGGCTTGTGCCAATGGGGTTACAAATACTTGCTACTTCAGGGAGAGTTACATGTGTGGGATGAATCATACATTGGGGGTTGTTTTCTCAGGCATCTAGTAGCTAGGACATTTTAAACATCAAAACTTACTTTCAATTCTATCTCAGTTACAGGTTTTACATTCTCAGAGTCCAAGCAATCATATTTATAGGGCTTTCTGGCTTCATCCTTCCCAACACCTGTCCTTCCCAAATTTTCCCAGATGTGTGCACGATACCAAAGGCATATCTTGAGTCTGTGTAAATGGTCCCTCGGTCATCTTTAAGTAAGTCTAGCCCTCTCTTTAGTGCATATATTTCACAACACTGCGCTGACCAATTACTTGGCAACTTTCCCTTTTCTAAAACTTTTATTTTCTCTCCCTCAATCACAGAGTATCCGGATGTTCTTTTCCCTTCCACCACTAGGGATGACCCATCTGTGAACAACACTCTCCCATATGGAAGGGGTGTGTCTCCTAAATCTTCTCTCACTTTTGTTTGCATATCAATGAGTTCTAGCCAATGGTGTTCTATCTCTTCAGTGGGCTCACCAGAGAGAAATTGAGCTGGATTTAAGCTTTTTGATGTTGTTAGTTCTAGGTTATCTGTATTTATCAGTATAATTTCATATTTTAGGATGCTAGAATCTGTGAGCCACTTTTGAGCTCTTTGGCTTAAAATTTGGGGGAGTATGTATCATGTGGAGTATGTATCTTTATCTTTCCTTGTAATGTTAACTTGTGAGCCTCTTCTATCAAAATAGCTGCAGCTGCAACTGCTTGGAGACAAGCTGGCCATCCTCTGGCGACTGGATCTAATAGTTTTGATAAAAATGCGACAGGTTTTCGGTATCCTCCCCATTCTTGGGTTAAAACTCCATATGCTATCCCTTCCTCAGTGTTTACAAATAAATCAAACTCCTTTTTAAGATCTGGTAAGCTTAAAACTGGTGCTGAGGATAATTTCTCTTTTAGATCCTGCAGCTGCCTCTCGTCACTTTCTGTCCAATTCATTGGTTCCTGGTCTATTAATTTATCACAAAGAAATTTGACCCCTTGAGTGTACTTATCTATCCAGTGCTTGCAGTATCCAAACAGGCCTAGAAGTTTCCTTATGTCTCTCTTAGTTTTTGGAGGTGATATAGACACTATTCCTGAAATTCTTGCAGGGCTAAACCTTTTACTCCCCTTTCCGATTATGTGTCCTAAATAAGTGACTTCAGTTTCCACAAACTGTAGTTTACTCTGAGATACTTTTAACCCCTTTTCTCCAAGAAAGTTTAGAAGTTGTATACTTACATCTTTAACTTCTTTCTCTGTCTCCCTTGATATTAATAAATCATCCACGTATTGCAAAATTTGAACTCCTTCTTTGGGACTAAACTGTTCTAATAATGTTTCTAGGGCCTGTCCGAAGATATTTGGCGATTCCGTATACCCATGCGGTAACCGGGTCCACCTTAGCTGTTGTTTCCTTCCCCTGTCTGGATGTTCCCATTCAAAGGCGAACCAATCCCTACACTCCTCTGCTAGGGGACATGCCCAAAAAGCATCCTTTAAGACTACCACTGTGAACCAGGTATGCTCTCTTGAAATTTTACTCAGCAAGGTATAGGGGTTAGGTACTACTGGGTGTCGAGCAATAGTTCTTTTATTTATTTCTCTCAAATCCTGGACTAATCTAAACTTTCCCTCATCTTTCTTTATGGCTAATATAGGGGTGTTATGAGGGGACATACATGGTTCTAGGATATTTTCTTTTAAAAGATGCTCAATTACTGAAGCTAGCCCTTTCTTTCCTTCTAGTGACATTGGGTATTGCTTAACTCTGATGGCGGGGGTATCTTTTTGCATTTCTATCTTAATGGGAGGGATATCTAAACACCCATATTTTCCCTCTGTAGCCCACACTTCTGGATTTATCTCTTGTATATCCCCTTGGGTCAGTTTCATGATATTCACAACCATTTTTCCATCTTTTGGGATAACTCCTACCCCGAGCTGCACTTGTAAGTCTCTGCCTAGTAAATTGGTTTCTGTATGTGGTAAATAAAGAAAATCAGCTACACAGTGCTTTGAGTTCCCTTTAATCTCTACTCCTTCAACTATTAATGCTCAAAAGGGCCTCCCTTCAGCCCCTAACACTTCACAAGTTTTTGTCCCGATTGTTACCCCTGTTGGTAACTTCCTTAAACTCGATCTATCAGCTCCTGTGTCTACTAAGAATTCATATTCTTCACTTTGGGGACCCACATCAAAGTTTACTAGAGGCTCATCTTGTGGTTCTATTGGGTCCCCTATTTTATAGAGCCTCTGACACCCCTAATCCTCCCCTTTCAGCACCCTCTCCAGGGCAGCTTGCTCCCTTGCAATAGCCTCATCAAGTGATAATTTCTTACAATCCCTTTTTAAATGCCCTATTTCACCACAGTAATAACAAGTTCTATTCTCTCCTGGGTTACTTCTTTTTAAATTCACCCACGGTGGTACTATGGGTGACTTTGGTTCTTCAAATGAGGGCCTTGGTCCTCCCTCACTAGATTTCCAGGAGGAGTTTCTCTGGTTTTCTGCTACTCCAGTACTTTCTCTTGCTACAGCTACCATAATGCGAGCCTTGGCTTTAGCTTTTTCTTCTTCTCTCCTCAGGTAAACTCTTAAGGCTTCTTTTAATAATTCATTAATACTTTTCTCCTGCCAATCTTCAATTTTTTCTAATTTTCTCCGTATATCTGGCCATGACTTTGTTACAAACTGCACTTTTAGAATTACTTGTCCCTCAGGACTATCAGGGTCTATGCTTGAATATAATTGAAAATTTCTTTTTAATCGATTTAGCCAAGTGGCAGGAGTCTCATCTTTTTCTTGGGACCCATCAAAAGCTAATTTAGTATTATTCCCTCTGGGGACAGATTCTCTTATACCTCTTACTATCAAGGACCTATAGTCTCTCATATTTTGTCTTTCTTCTTCTCGATTTGGGTCCCACCCTGGGTCAGCTATCAGTAATTTATGATCTCCAGGTGGCCCCAACCTATTTTCCCTTTCCCAGATTCTGATACTTGCTGTTCTAATCATTCGTATTTCCTCAGGGGAGAACAAGATGTTTAATATAGAATTCAACTCTCCCCATGTATAAACATTGGGTCCAAGGAATTGGTCTACCTGTGTGGCAATACCTATGGGATCTTCAACTAAATTTCCTAGCTCTTTCTTAAATCCTTTTACTTCAGAGGCTGTTAATGGGGCATTTACAAATCCCACTCCTCCAATTACTCCTCCCATAGGCACTTCCCTGAGGGGAAAAAGTTTTTCTGGCTTTAAGGCTTTTGACCTTGTGTTACAATGGGGTCCTTCACTTACATTATTAACTGATAACACTGGCTGAGTTACAAATTCCTGGGGAATTCCAGGAGAACGGGATGACTCACAGGAGTCTGCAGGGGTTTTGGTTAACTCCCAATTAGGAGGTGGCAGGGGAATTACTGTAGGTGAGGGGGAGGTAGTAAAATCTGTAGGGGGAGAAACAGAGGATGGTACTGTGGGAGGAAGGGGGGCTAGGGAAGAGGTTGTGTTTTGGGAAACTGCAGGGGTTATAACTGGGGCTAAAGAATTTTGACTGTTGGAAGGAGGTGGCAAAGGGGCTGTTGGGAGAGAAGGGGGAGAAGGTGCTAAGGACTGGGGAGGAGAGGTGTTAAGGGGGGGTGATGATGGAACCACTGGGGGAAGAGGAAGAGAGGGTTCTGAAGGAGTTTGAGTTTGACTCGGGGAAGTTAGTAGGGGAACTGGGACAGGATTTTGAGGGACTTGGGGCACCTCTGGGTAAATTGGAGGGGGTAAATGGTCTAAAGGGTCCCATCTTTGATTAGTTTCTGTTCTTTCCTCTTTCTGTTCTTTTCTTTCACACTTTTCTTTTTCTTTTAATTTGCAGACTTTTATATTCTCTTTACTCGTGGCTCTCTTTTGCCAACAAGCAGCATAAGCTAACTGGTTTACGTCTGGATCTTCCTGAGTTCTTAGGTACTGGTTTAACTGATAGCACATCCACTCATCATGTGTTCCAAACCATGGCCACTCTCCTGGTAATTTTAATTTTGGCCAGACTTCTGTGCAATAAAACACCATTTTAACCTGATCTAGTCCTTTTGTGGCCTCTAAAGAATCCTACTTAGCTAAAAGTTGTTCTAAGGGACTACCGGGTGGAATACTCTTTACTTTGTTATTTTCCTTTTGGGATTTCTTTTTCTTACTAGTACATTGTCCCATTTTCTTTAAACTGAAAAAAAATTTCAAAGGTGCCTTCTACTGACTGGCAACACAAGTTTTTTTGGGTTTTTTGTTTGTTTGTGGATTTTTTTTTAAGCAAAAAAAAATCTTCAGCTGTTCTCCCTTTACTTCAAATCTCCTGACTTAATTCTTGAACACTTCAACATAAAACTCTTAAACTTTATGCTTTTCTACTTTTTCCTACACTTTTGCTTTCATTAGGGAACAAACTCTCTCTCTTTCTACTCACTTTCTCCAACCTTCCTCACTTCCTTGGACGCTCACACTTTTCTCACATCAGGGGCTCAGACTCTCTTCTGACCCCTTTGAGGTGAGTCCTAATGACCTCACCTCCTCTGTACCCCCGCGCCTTGCCTCACCCCTGAGACTCTGGACACGCTTTGCGGCGCACGACAGGGTCCCTAGTACTGGCATCCCCTTCCGGGCCTCAGGACCTTCCCACGCCTTAGCCCCCGCCGGGCCGGACACCTTCAGTCCGAACCCCGGACTAGACTGCCCTGTCACTAGTACAGTTCCCCTCTTCACTTTTTGAAACGGAGGTAAGAGGTCAAGACTCCGCACGGGTTACCTGGGGGGGTATCCCTTCCTTGTTTCCAAGGATCAACCCCAGCAGGGCCCGACCCCTTTGCCTTCCACCAGGACTGGCTTGACTACTTCTCCCCAACGAAGCAGCCTTGGCAAGAGGGATGAGTGTGTGTGTGCAGGATGCCCGCCTTGCCTCTACATTGACTCCCCACCCCGGTGTCCTCGGGCTATGGGTTTACGGCCTCCTCCCTGAGACCGCGGCAGCACACCCTCTCCGGTGCGTCTGGCTCAGTCCTGGGAAGCAGGGACTCTCATGAGCTCTCGGCACCCGCAGTGTCTGGGGACACCCCTGTCAACCCTGGTACGGTTTTCCCGCCCCTCCAGGGACTCTAAACCCTCCTAGGCTACTCTAGCCTTTAAGGGGGGGGACCTGCCCCCAATGCGTGCCACTCACACTTTGTTTTCCCCTGCACGCCCAGGGGGGGTCTTTCTGCCCCCAATGCGTGCCACTCACACTCTGTTTTCCCCTGCACGCCCAGGGGGGGTCTTTCTGCCCCTAAGGAGACGCCTCACTCATTAGTTTCTCTCGCTTCCCCCTTTTCCTGGTCGGCCCCCTTGCGGGAGTTCCAAAACCGCAGTACCGAGGGGTCCACACTCATTTCCGGGGGTCCGAGCTGCCGGCCCCCGACTCTTCTCACACTCCCACTCGCACGTCTCCTTTACCCGCCGCCGGAATGCTCACCCTCCGGCACTCCTCCTCGTTGCCGGTCCCAGGCTGCTCCCGCTTGTCCAACTGTCCCGGAGGTCCGAAGGGCGAGCGGCCGTCCCGTCCTCGGTCCCTCTTCAGGCGTGGCCAAATCCCGTGGACGAGCCCCCAAAAATTGTTCTGGAAAAAATAATAATAGAGAGTCAGAGAGTTGCTGGTTTTGTATGTTTCTTTATTATCAAGCTTGGCCTTGGGGGAGAGCTTGCTTGCTCCCTTGGCAACGTGGAGGAGGAGGTACACACAGCTTCGCTTCACAGCAAAGCTGGGGACTCCCACCCCCCCTCACGGGCTTTTTCCCTTGCCGGGGAGTCCGTTTCACGTCGCTGATCAGGGGTCATCCAGCGATGGGGGACTCCTTCTCAGGTCACGGCGACTAAATGAAGCTGCTTTGGCGGACCCCCGTACCTCTTGCACTAGTCTAAAATGCGACTACAGTCCTGGATTTTACTTTGGTTCCCTGCTTTTTAGAGTCTCTTGTTCTTGGGTTGTTCCCAGAATTCCAGTGTTCTTTTTATTTGCATATTCAGACACTATCCAGCGAATGGGAGCAGAGATACAGGTAATAAGGTGAATTCATAATTAACAAACAAGTAAATAAGGTGATAAATCAGTATTAAAACAGGAATAAGGCAAATTCTTTATACAGAACTAGCATTAACAATCTTAATGGAATTACTTAACAATTAAGTAACTAAAACATAGATTATTTGAATAGAATTTATTTATAACAACGAGGTAAATGGAGATGTAATAACTGTTAGCCTTTTCATTGTGTCGTTGAAAACTGATATAAGCACAGACAAAGACCCTCTACTTAATTAAAGTTAGACAGTGGTATGTTTATTCACCAAGGGTGGCATGGGAGTCATCTCCGAAAGGCGTGTCTGGCCCAAACAAGGCTCTTTGCTCTCTATTTATTTCCCAAGGTCTTACATACAATACATATGCATAACCCCAGCACCTCCCATCCCCGCTCTCTATTAAAATGGGGCTATCAGTCCTTCATGCATGCACAATTCTCCTCTTGAATTGGGTCGGTGGTCTCAAAGGATGAAGTCAGGAGAGTCTTCCTCAGGTCTCTGTGACCCTCTGGCACAATCCAAAGTCCCCTGCTTCGTGATTGATTGTTTGATACCATGTCCAGGTGCTGGCCATTGTTCTTAGCGGTTTCCATCTGTTCTTATGACTATTCACTTACTCCACTTCTTCTATAAACAAGCTCATAATGTAACAGTTATCTCTAGCTTAGACATCTAATAATCATTAACCTACCATTTCCTAATCTAACTTACATCTTGATCAATATAAATTGCTTCTAAACCTTATCTAAAGTCTTAACTCTTTATAATCACGTTTCATTTCCCCACTCCTTCTTCAAAGTTAGTAAGTTCTTTTACTAATATTTAAATTCTTCTTCATCTAGCAAAACTGTGTGGTAGGGGTCCTTTAAAACTGTACTATATGCTCTTATTATGGAAGTTAAAGGTGCTAGTTGCTTTAGCATTCTCCAATTCCAAAAAAAAATTAAAACGAACAAAATCAAACTTATACCAACTAAATTAAACAAAACAATAATCAAATAAACCAAGGTATTGACCAAACCAGCTGCAGCTGGTGACTACCCCAAAAGCACATCCCACCAATGATGGGATGGGCCTTCTACTAACCTTTAAATACTCTCCGTATAGTCTCTGTGTCATGATGCATTGCAATCAAAGTTCTCTTTCTTTCTGATTTTTTTTTTTTTTTTCTTCTTTAATCCATGGTGTTTCAATAATTGTGCAACTAAAGTTCATCTCTATAGGCACAGGCAATATTTCTTGAACAGTAGTCAAGTTTGATTTTATATGTTGGTGGGATACAACATGTGCCTAATAGGAAAAATCATATTCTTCAATTTTGACAAAGTTACAAATGCACAAGTTAAATTAAGTTTTCTTACACAGTTGCATTTGTGACTTTTAGCATCTGAATCAGAGACTTACAGGAGATAAAATCATAAGCTTTCTCTTGGCACCTATATTTACCAGTCACATTATAATGCAGTGGTGCTGCATTAGCTGTGGCTATAGCGATGGTCATAAATGCCACAACTCTCCAGGCTATACGTATTTGATTACCCATTACAATTACAAGCTTTCCTACTTTTCAAAGTTATTATACTTATCATTTTACCCACACCCTATTTATTTTTCCAAGAAAGTTTTAATTTTAGTTCATTTTCACCTGGTATAACTTTCCAGAGTTTCTTAGGAGCTTTCTTCACTTGGGAGAGATGGATCCAGGTGCTTTGTTCCTTGGTCTTGACTGCATTAAAGACAATGAGGAGCACCAGGAATGGTCCCTCCCACAATGGTTCCAGAGTTTTTTCTGCAAAAGACTTAATGTATACACAATCCCCAAGCTGTACATCATGTACTGGTCCATCTAGTTCTCTGGTTTGAGCCCCAGTTTTATAATCTGCTGCTTATTTTGCTGCACAATTTTGAAATAAAATATGGCCTCCTATCTAAAAACATTGTGGCTGGGACTCCAAAGCATGGTATTATTTCTTATAAGACTGCTTTGGTTACCTCTTACACTTTGGCAGTTCTGGTAGGGAAAGCTTCTGGCCACCCTGAAAAGGTATCTGTTAATACCAATAGGTATCCATGCCCTCCTTTCCTGGGTAGTTCTGAAAATCAATTTGCTATTGCTGCCCAGGTACATATCTTTTCCCAGTTTGCCCAAGCTTTGGTTTAAAAATATATTTGGGATCAGTTTGGAGGCAAAGGCTACATTGGCAAGTCACCTATCCTTTACAAATTCCTAGTTATAATTCTATCTTTCAAATAATTATACAAATCATCTATTCCCCAATGTGTTTTCCCATGTTCCTCTTTCACTAATGACCATACCTTGTCATAAAAGGGGATCATAATCCTTCCTTTGTTTTTAACTGTAATAGATCACCCCTCTTGTTTGTTTGTTTGTTTGTTTGTTTTACTGTGCTTTGGCTTACCTTCAATGAAAATTTGCTCATCTGGAATTAAGGCTTCCTCAACAGTTTCCACAGTTACCTCAGCTTTGGCTGTTTCTTTTGCCTTTCTGACCACCAGCTTGTTTTATTCCTCCAATTCAGAGCTCACTTTTTGAAGTGCCTTGATATGCATGATGGCTACATTTTCAGGTAGCTGGACTGCCTCCAACAGTTTTATTATCTCTTATGCATGTTTAATACTTTTTCCTTGTAAATTCAACAGTCCTCTTTCTTTCCAGATGGCTCCAGGAGTATGAACTACCTCAAATGTGTACCTTAAGTCTGCGTAGATATTAACTTTCTTTCCTTTTGCCAGCTCTAAAGCCCGAGTTCAGGCAGTTATTTCAGCCTTCTGTGCCGAGGTGTTGGTTGGTAATGGTCCAGACTCTATGACCTCTCTGCTCATGGTAACCACATACCCAGCATGCCTTCCACTGATGACACAGCTGCTTCCATCGCTGGACCAGGTCTCAGTATTCTCTAGCAGGGTGTCCTTCAGATCCAGGCAACTGGAGCAGGTGGCTTCGATGGCCTCCAGGCACTCATGGATCACTGGTTCTCCCATGCTCCCGCTGAGGAAGGAAGCTGGATTCACAATGTTAGTTACCACAATCTCAACATCATCTCGTTCTACCATTGTGGCTTGGTACTTCAGGAATCTCTGTGGCGAGAGCCAATGTCCCCCTTTCACTTCCAGGACTGCAAGACACTGTGTGGGATACTGGCACGGTCATCTTCTGGCCTAGGGTGAACTTGGGTGCTTCTTGGATGCTCACTGCCACTGCTGCAATGGCTCTGAGGCATCCTGGCTGTTCCTTAGCTGCTGCATGCAGCTGCTTAGGTGACTGCCCTGTGATACGGGCCCAGGTTTTGTGCTGGTATTCCCAAGGCAATCCCCTGCTTCTCATGTGAAAACAAAAAGAATGGTTTACTCACATCTGGAAGTCCCAGGGCTGGAGCTGACATGAGGGCCTTCTTTAGCTGGTCGAAGGCTCAAGTTGCTTCTTTTGGAGATCCCTGCTCCCTTCCGTGATCAGGGCATACAAGGGTTTAACAAACAACCCACAGTTAGAAATCCACAGTCTGCACAACCCTGATAGAAAAGTTCTCAGTTCTTTTACTGTCTGGAGTTTTGGGGTCTGGCATATTGCTTCCTTGTGATCCTACCCTAAGGTTCTTGGTCCAGTACTAACCTCGTAGCCCAAGTAAATAACTGTTTGCTTCACCATCTGGGCTTTCTTCTGGGATATGAGATACCCCTGTAGGCCCAAAAAATTTAGGAGGCTTACCATCCACTCCAGACATGCCTCTTGAGTTTTGGTAGCTATCTGGAGGTCATCCACATACTGTAACAGTTGTCTTCCTGATGGAGCTTCCCAGGATTCCAGATCTTTTGCTAGTTGTTCTCCAGACAAGGTGGGCAAATTTTTTGAACTCCTGCAGAAGCACTGTCCGTGTGAGCTGAGTTTTTTATTCAAATGCAAAAAGTTTCTGGTTGGCTTCATGGAGAGGAAGGCAAAAGAAAGCATCCTTTAAATCTAAAACAATAAACCATGTTAGTTCAGGTGTTCAACAAGTTAACAAAGTGTAAGGGTTGGGAACCACTGGGTATAAATCCTCATTTATCCCAATAACAGCTGTGATCCGTCCGGCTTTTTTAACAGGTAAAAAAAATTTCAATCACTGGGCTAATCCCTTAACTTTTCTTTTTTTTCAGAGGGTATTGCTTAACTCTAACTAGTTGTTTTCTTTCTTTAAACTTAACTTGCACTGGGGGTGCATTCTTTGCTCTCCTGGTGTGTTAGGAGCTCAAACCCCAGAAAATACCTGATCTATTATTTTCCTGCAAATCTCACCTTCACTTTTAACTTTAGCCACATTAGTTATCTACATCAAGCTTAACAATTCCACGTATTGTTGGTCCTTAACCTCCAAAGTAATCTCTCTCTCTTTTTTTTTTTTGCCTCTGATAGTTCCGATAGATCCCTACCCAAAAGTGCTGATGAAGCATTGGGCATATATAAAAACCTGTGAATTCCCAATTGTTTCCCTAGTTTATATTTCAGTGGCCCACAAAAATAGGCTTTTTCAGATTGGCCAGTTACCCCTTTTACCATAACATAATCATCTGTTATTGGTATTAAAGCTTTATTTAACACTGAATATGTTGCCCCTGTGTTTATCAAAAACTTCTTTTCTTTTTCTTTGTTCCCTAGTTTCATTATAACCAGAGGGTCTCCTAGGGTAAGATCCTTCGGTCCATCTCAGTTTTCCTTAACATGAGCAACCACTGCCTTCTGGTTTTGATCTCCTCTTCTTTGGTTTGTTTCTGAGTCCGGGATGCTGTAGGAACCTTTGGAGAGGGCTCCTCTTCCTCACTGTCACTGCTGGGCAGTGGGAGAGATTTAGGAGTAAGTGGAGTAGACGGAGTAGGGGATAAAATAGAAAATGAAGCTGAACTTGAAATAGAAATCAGAGTTGATTCAGCTGTGCTTAGAGCTAGAGACAGAGTTGAAATAGAAATTGCTTTGGTTAAAGATGGAGTTAGAGTTGGAGTTAAAGCTGGAGCTGGAGTTAAAATAGAAATTGTTTTACTAAATGTGTTAAAATCTTTGGCTCTAAATCAGCTTGATCAAGGAGCTGTTGTTTACACTGGGCACATTCTCTGTACCAGTTACCAGAAGAACAATAGTAACATCCTGCACAAATTTTACACTGCCAAAAGCACCCAGGCACAGTGACAACCTCTAGATGCACCAAAAGCTGCAGGAAAATTCCCAAAAATACAAGATATTCCATTCACTTCTTTTTGACTTTCTAAATTCTCCACAGCCCATTGCTCCTACTCCGGAGCCACTAGTCTCCCAACAGACATCTGATATAAACCTTCTAAATACATTCTCTTATTTTCTCTGTCTATTCACCAGTTTGCTGAATTCACAAACTCCTACGAGTCAAGCCTAAACCACTTAGGTAAAGGAATTCCTTTTATTCATCTGGCCAGATCGAGTTCTCAGACCGAAGTTATCCTTACTTTAATTCCAACAATCTACAAACACAGTTTCCATAGCTAAAATCACAACTAAGTTCTTGTCAAGGGTTTCTATTCCTTCTTGCCAAAGTGGTTCTGTCCTTTGTCTGTCCTCAATCTGCTTCAAAAACATTCACACTTCAGCTCTCAGAGGCTAATAAACTCTTTCACTCAGATATGCTGCACTTAAAACTTTTAACACAAGATGGATGTTGCCTCAAAATACAGTTACAGTGAATACCCTCCCGGTAACCAAAACACACACACCACAGTCACAGCAGGGAGAGGGCTTTAAGGGTTTTCATACACCCCACTCGCTTCGTTTTTCCCCGGCCGTTTCAGTCGCCCGAAAACGGAACCGCGGGTCCAAACTCCTCAATCACTTTGTGCTGGTAGCACGTCTCAACAAACTCTCTCACAATCTTTCTCACAGTCAGGATACATTCACACGGTGTAACAACCACAAATCAGGATTTGCCCTGACAATTGCTAGTCCCGGATTCTAGCAAACTGAGCCCTCTATGGCACAGCAAATGGCAAAATCCCCTTCTGCCAGCAACAACAATCCGAGCTCTCCACGGCCCGGTACAACAGCTTAACAGCTTTCTCTGCTGGCAACCAAGTACAACTGACCAGATACCACTCAAGCTTGCAAGCACACTACAGAGGCACAAGTTGTGCGTGGGACGTCTCCCACGATTTACCAACAGCCTTTCCTGACCACGCGTACGCCTTCCAGGTCAAATCACTTACAACACAAACTCTTACAAAACACAACACACACGGTGCACCAATAATTCTTCCACAGCCTAGACAAACAAAACCACAAAACATAAATCTGTGCACACTATACACACACACACACACACATACCCGGTGCGCACGGAGCCGCAATCAGGATTTTCTGTGACCCACGACGGGACCCTTTGCATCTTAAAACTCAGGCTAGCCTCTCGAATTATGGATGACCAAGGTACCTTTAAACCAAAAACTGACAACAAAACCGGTTAACCTATTGCCGCTGTTGCCCCCACCACGGGACACAGATTATCAAGGCACAACAAAAACCGGTTGCCGCTTCCCACCACGGGACACGGGTTACCAAACCAATCCAAGCCAAACCAGGCTCTGCAGAGCTGTCACAACTTAGGCATGCGTTGTGCACGAGACGTCTCTCAGTGTCTTACCAACCGCCTATACCAAAAAGGTACCTATTTTTCAAGTATAAACATATCTTTTTGTCCGGAGTTTTAGTAGTCAGGAGTTCTTGTCTGCTGCTGGATGAACAGGTCGGGCAGCGGAGCCCACTCTTCCAGGAATATCCCAGGGGTGCCCTGAGGGGGTCCTCCACCCGAGCTGGTCACACAGCCAACCAGAACCTTCTCCTGCCTGGCTCGCCAAATTGAGTCATTGAAAACTGATATAGTCACAGACAAAGACCCTCTAACTGATTAAAGTTAGAAAGTGGTATGTTTATTCACTGGCGGGCGGCACGGGAGTCATCTCCGAAAGGCGTGGCCGCCCTGAAAAAGGCTCTTTGCTCTCTATTTATTCTCCAAGATCTTACATACAATACATATGCATAACCCCAGCGCCTCCATCCCCGCTCTCTGTTAAAATGAAGCTATCAGTCCTTCACGTGTGCACAGTTCTTCTCTTGAATTGGGTCGGTGGTCTCAAATTGGGTCAGTGGTCTCAAAGGATGAAGTCAGGAGAGTCTTCATCAGGTCTCTGTGACCCTCTGGCACTGTCCAAGGTCCCCTGCTTGGTGATTGATGGATACCAAGTCCAGGTGCTGGCCATTGTTCTTAGTAGTTTCAATCTGTTCTTATGACGGTTCACTTACTCCAATTTTTCTATAAACAAGCTCATAATATAACAGTTAGCTCTAGCTTTTGCATCTAATAATCATTAACCTACCATTTGCTAATCTAACTTACATCTTGATCGATATAAATTGCTTCTAACCCTTAGCTAAAATCTTAACTCTTTAATTTCATGTATCACCCGCCACTTGCCCCAAGGGACCCGGCAGCTGTGGCCCCTGTGTCAGCGTGGCCAAGGAGCTGCAGGGGCTGATGTTGCAGCTCCGGGCTCACCAGTGGGACATGGGCTACGCTTCATCCTGCCATGTGGCAGGGCGCTGTGGGCGCACCTGCAGCAGCTGGGCAAGCGAGGCCACCTGCCCTGCTGTGCCTCGTCCCGCTGCTCTGGGCCCTTCCGTGCCTCCGGCAGGCTCCTCCCAGCCAGAGGGGCCATTCCTGGCACAGCCTCCAGCCCTTCCAGGAGATTGTGTTGGACACCAACCATCCCTGGGAGAAGCTTGGCCTGGCCCAGATCCAGCCTTCCTTGAGCCTCCACCACCTCTGACGGCCACCAACCCTGCAAGTCCCTCCCTGATCTCAAGCGCCTCCCTCCCTCGCAGAACCTCCCCAGCGCCGAGACGCCGCCTCCCTCCCAGCAGCTTGCCACAGCCTCCATCCCTGCTGAGAGCCCCCAGCCCTTCAAGATCCTGCGCCTGCCAAGACCCGTCCCTGGCATCCAGTTCCTGCTTCCCTCCCACACATTCCCTCCTGGAGGGCTCCAGCCCTCCCGGCCTCTCAGGAAAGCCTCCGCACCTGCGCACCCTCAGCAAGCGCTGGACACCTCCTCCTGCTCCCTTCCACATCAACAGCATCCCGTGCACATGGAGAGCCCCGGCGTGTCCCAGGGCACTGACACGGCCAGGGAAAGCTGGGAAGCACAAACAGGAGCCCAGCTGGAGAAGGAGAGGCATTCCCAGGAGCAGGTGGCTGAGCCACAAGCATCCTGCAGCCCACCAGTGTCCAGCGCAAGGGCTCCCAGGATGCTGTGCCTGACTCAGGCAGCAACAGCCGCAGCTCGGTGGCACAGACGGCGCCCACGAGACCATGGCGCTTGTGTGGTCTCCAGGAGGCTGCCCCGAGACGGTCCCCGCAGCCCAGGCAGGTGGTCACAGGCCTCGGAGGGCCCTTCCACCCTAGGTGTTAAATAAATTAGCCTTTCCCCAAAGAGCTGTGGCAGTGTTCCTGCTGGGAGAGGGCTCTTTTCTTCCCAGGAACTGGCTCAGTGCTGGGCTTGCCTACGGGCTGGGATGCTGGGCCATTCCCAAGGACTCGTTTTAAACTCCTGTTTGTCCTCTGAGGCTGAGCAAATATCACGTGCAACCCTCACCCGTGTTGTTGTCATTTCCACTGACAACCTTCTGAGAGAGATGCCTGCGGGGCTGACCCATCTACCAGTGCTTGGAGGCTTGGTAGGGACACAGTTACCGCCCCACTCTGCTTCTCCAAACGCTCTGCTGCCCATCCTTGTAGGAGCAGGTGTTAAAGTGTGTTCATTTGGTTGATACTGTGTTTCCTTTTGATCTTGGTGTTTGTGATGTTTTCTTCCCTGTTCCCCTTGGAAAGTGGAGCACCTTGTTTGTCCCTGCTTCGATTGCGCTCATCCCCCAGGCTGGAATGGGACCCAACTCTGTTCCACTCCCACCTTCTCCCTGATCGGGGAGTGGCTTGGACCTGCCTCTAGCCCCTTCCCTGCTCTGGGAAAAAGGCCTGCGACTGCCGGCAGCTCTGTCTCTCTGGCACCCGTGGGGACGGGGAAGGAGCTAAGGAAGAGCTGTGGCCGGCAGGGCAGGAGCCCATAATAAAGCCACGATATGCCCCAGGACAGAGGGCGAGCTCGGTGCTTTTTGCCATCGACAGACATCTGGGTCTCTCAAAAGAACCAGCACAAGCAGAGATGGGGCAAACCCGTGGAACTGTGACTTTGCACCTGGCCAGGGCAGCCCCGCTGCAAGAGCAGCCTCTCCAGCGCTTCACAGCAGCCTGGTGCCTGGCAGCAGTTGATGGGGAGGAAATGACTTGGGTGGGCACAGGGCCCAGCCTGTGTGGCCGTGCCCGTGTGGCCGTGCCTGCGCCATGCTGCAGGCAGGGGCTGCCTGGTGCTGGCTGTGGATTGCCCAAGAGGTAGGCCATGGCTGCTCCCTGCAGTCCCGTCCCTGTGCGATTTCCCCTTTGCCCAGGGAGGCTCAAGGGCAGGCAAGTGCAGGCTCAGGAGCTGATGCTGCCCACTGCAGAGTGTCCTGTGGCTCACCTGGAGGCAGCCAGTGGCAGCTCTGGGGCTCGTGCAGGGGCGCTGGGGCTGTGACCCCCCACTGCCACCAAAGGCTATGCCGGCTGCCTTGCCAGCACGGTGGGCTGTGAGCACACTTGGGGAGCAGAGGGACACAAGGCAGGCCTCCACTGAAGGGCTAGGCTGTGTGGGAAGAGCGGGCAGAGTGAAGGGTACGCAGGACGCTGCAAGTGGGGCAGTGGAAAGCAGCAGCTGAGGACAGCCGAAAGGCCAAAGAGAGCAGAAGAACTTGTTGCACATGAGGAGTGGGGGCTGACGGTGTGTGCTGGCCTTTTGCCGGTGCCTCAGAGGGACGGGCAACCTGAGCACATGAAGCAATGGGAAAGAAAGACACGCAGAGCTCCTTATGTGTCCGGAGAACATGTGCCTGTTGCTGCGTGGGCAGCTGTGTGAGCTGCTGCCAATGAGAGCCAGGGGCTCTGAGGGCACGCTGTCCCTCTCTTCCCTCGAGGGGAAGGACAGCACAGCTGCTGGAGCTGCTTGCCAGGGTGCGTGCGCTTTCATCGCTGCCTTGCAGCAATGGGTTGGGAGTGGCCAGTGCCCGGAGCCAAGCTGTCCCTCTCCCGCTGTGTGACTCGCAGCAGGCTGGAAGCAGCGCTAGCACGGCCGGCTGCTGCCCTGCCTGGCGACAGCAGAGGCTGGCACGGGCAGCCTCTTGCAGACTGCAGGTGGCCCAGGCAGGACTGGGCTTTCCGTCGGCAGAGATGCCCAAGGGATGGGGCCGGGCCATGCGAGCCGTGGCCATCACTCTGGTGATCTAGCGGCAGCACTAATCCTGCCCACTTACAGCAGCTGGGACTGAGCAGCCAGACACGTAGCCTGAGCCTGTGGAATGAAGCTGCTCAGGCAGGGCCAGACCTGGAGCAGGGATTCCACTCCTGGTGTGGCCAGCACATCAGGCCATGCAAGTGTTGCAGCAAGTGCAGAGGAGGCCAGCAGGGTTGCTAAGGCTGAGCAGCTCTCCTGTGGAGACAGCTTGAGAGAGAGTTGGAGCTGCTCAGGCTGGAGAAGAGAAGGTTGTGGGGAGATCTCCCAGTGCCTTGCAGTGTGTGCCAGGAGCTTGTAGGGAGCTGCAGAGGCATTCTGTGACAGCAATTGTTGTGATAGGCTAAGGGCTTGGAGCTGTCAGGCAGGTGGGGAGAGCTGCCTGGGCCTGGGGAACTGCAGCCGCCTTTGTGTCTGCAGGATCTTCTCCGGCACAGGGCAGAGGATGTTCCCAGCCAGCAGTTCCACAGCCTTGGGGGAGCCATGGGCTAGGCATTGTTGGCACCTGACCTCTTCCTGATGTGGCCCGGGCTCCTGGGAGAGCTTGGCTGCCACAGCCTAAGCTCCCATTTTCAATGGCAGGCATTTCCTGGCCATCAGCTCCCTGGTGCCTGAGTGGGTCTTGCTGGCCCTGAGGCAGGCGGTGCTGTGAGGTCACAAATGGCGTGACAGCGGCGTGAGGCTGGGCTGTGATGTCACGCCGTGTGGCGGCCCCAGCATTGTGAGGTCACCGGGCCATCCCTATATAAGGCGGGCCGGCCCCACAGCCGCCAGTGCAGTGGCGATGGCACGTGTCGGAGCCGTGAGCGACGTCAGCGTCCTGCTGGCTGCACTTGCCCTGCTGCTGGCCACGGTGGCTGTCCGCTGGGTCATTGGCCACCGGGCACGGCAGGGCCGGCAGGCCGGGACTCGGAGGCGGCGCAAGCAGCTCGGGGGCCGGGCCAGGGGCCCACGCAGGAGCCCAGGAGCCCCTGTGGCTGCCAGGGCCTCCGGGCCTGGCACAAGCCCTCGGAAGCGTCCCGATGCTCCCGCCACTTGCCACAAGGGACCCGGCAGCTGCGGCCCCTGCCTCAGCGTGGTCAAGGAGCTGCTGGGGCTGATGCTGCTGATCCGGGCTCACCGTGGGACATGGGCTCCGCTTCATCCTGCCATGTGGCGGGCGCTGTGGGCGCACCTGCAGCAGCTGGGCAAGCGAGGCCACCTGCCCTGCTGTGCCTCGTCCCGCTGCTCCGGGCGCTTCTGTGCCTCTGGCAGGCTCCTCCCAGCCAGAGGGGCCATTCCTGGCACAGCTTCCAACCCTTCCAGGAGATTGTGTTGGACACCAAGCATCCCTGGGAGAAGCTCGGCCCAGCCCAGATCCAGCCTTCCGGGAGCCTTCCACCGCCTCTGACGGCCTCCAACCCTGCAAGTCCCTCCCTGCTCTCAAGCGCCTCCCTCCCTCGCAGAACCTCCCCAGCGCCGAGACGCCGCCTCCCTCCCAGCAGCTTGCCACAGCCTCCATCCCTGCTGAGAGCCCCAGCCCTTCAAGATCCTGCGCCTGCCAAGACCTGTCCCTGGCGTCCAGTTCCTGACTCCCTCCCACACATTCCCTCCTGGAGGCCTCCAGCCCTCCCGGCCTCTCAGGAAAGCCTCCGCGCCTGCGCACCCTCAGCAAGCGCTGGACACCTCCTCCTGCTCCCTTCCACATCAACAGCATCCCGTGCACATGGAGAGCCCCGGCGTGTCCCAGGGCACTGACACGGCCAGGGAAAGCTGGGAAGCACAAACAGGAGCCCAGCTGGAGAAGGAGAGGCATTCCCAGGAGCAGGTGGCTGAGCCACAAGCATCCTGCAGCCCTCAGTGTCCAGCGCAGGGCTCCCAGGATGCTGTGCCTGACTCAGGCAGCAACTGCCACAGCTCGGTGGCACAGACGGCACCCACGAGACCATGGCACTTGCGTGGTCTCCAGGAGGCTGCCCCGAGACGGTCCCCGCAGCCCAGGCAGGTGGTCACAGGCCCTGGAGGGCCCTTCCACCCTAGGTGTTAAATAAATTCGGATTCCCCAAAGAGCTGTGGCAGTGTTCCTGCTGGGAGAGGGACTCTTTCTTCCCAGGAACTGGCTCAGGGCTGGGCTTGCCTACGGGCTGGGATGCTGGGCCATTCCCAACGACTCGGTTTAAACTCCTGTTTGTCCTCTGAGGCTGAGCAAATATCACGTGCAACCCTCACCCGTGTTGTTGTCATTTCCACTGACAACCTTCTGAGAGAGATGCCTGCGAGGCTGACCCATCTACAGTGCTTGGAGGCTTGGTAGGGACACAGTTACCGCCCCACTCTGCTTGTCCAAACGCTCTGCTGCCCATCCTTGTAGGAGCAAGTGTTAGAGTGTGTTCATTTGGTTGATACTGTGTTTCCTTTTGATCTTGGTGTTTGTCGATGTTTTCTTCCCTGTTCCCCTTGGAAAGTGGAGCACCTTGTTTGTCCCTGCTTCGCTGCGCCATCCCCAGGCTGGAATGGAACCCAACTCTGTTCCACTCCCACCTTCTCCCTGATCGGGGAGTGGCTTGTCCCTGCCTCTAGGCCCTTCCCCGCTCTGGGAAAAAGCCCTGCGACTGCCGGCAGCTCTGTCTCTCTGGCACCGGCGGGGACGGGGAAGGAGCTAAGGAAGAGCTGCGGCCGGCAGGGCAGGAGCCCAGAATCAAGCCATGATATGCCCCAGGACAGAGGGCAAGCGCGGTGCCTTTTGCCATCGACGTCACCTGGGTCTCTCAAAAGAACCAGCACAAGCAGGGATGGGGCAACCAGTGGAACTGTGACTTTGCACCTGGCCAGGGCAGCCCCGCTGCAAGAGCAGCCTCTCCAGCGCTTCACAGCAGCCTGGTGCCTGGCAGCAGTTGATGGGGAGGAAATGACTTGGGTGGCCACAGGGCCCAGCCTGTGTGGCCGTGCCGTGTGGCCGTGCCTGCGCCATGCTGCAGGCAGGGGCTGCCTGGTGCTGGCTGTGGATTGCCCAAGAGTGAGGCCATGGCCGCTCCCTGCAGTCCCGTCCCTGCCCGATTTCCCCTTTGCCCAGGGAGGCTCAAGGGCAGGCAAGTGCAGGCTCAGGAGCTGATGCTGCCCACTGCAGAGTGTCCTCAGGCTCACCTGGAGGCAGCCAGTGGCAGCTCTGGGGCTCGTGCAGGGGCGCTGGGGCTGTGACCCCCCACTGCCACCAAAGGCTACGGCGGCTGCCTTGCCGGCACGGTGGGCTGTGGAGCACACTTTGGGGAGCAGAGGGGACACAAGGCAGGCCTCCACTGAAGGGCTAGCCTGTGTGGGAAGAGCGGGCAGAGTGAAGGGACGCAGGACGCTGCGAGTGGGGCATTGAAAGCAACAGCTGAGGACAGCCGAAAGGCCAAAGAGAGCAGAAGAACTTGTTGCACATGAGGAGTGGGGGCTGAAGGTGTGTGCTGGCCTTTTGCCGGTGCCTCAGAGGGACGGCAACCTGAGCACGTGAAGCAATGGGAACAAAGACACGCAGAGCTCCTTATGTGTCCGGAGAACATGTGTCTGTTGCTGCGTGGGCAGCTGTGTGAGCTGCTGCCATGAGAGCCAGGGGCTCTGAGGGCACGCTCCCCTTTCCCTCGAGGGGAAGGACAGCACAGCTGCCGGAGCTGCTTGCCAGGTGCGTGCGCTTTCATCGCTGCCTTGCAGCAATGGGTTGGGAGTGGCCAGTGCCCGGAGCCAAGCTGTCCCTCTCCCGCTGTGTGACTCGCAGCAGGCTGGAAGCAGCGCTAGCACGGCCGGCTGCTGCCCCTGCCTGGCGACAGCAGAGGCTGGCACGGGCAGCCTCTTGCCAGACTGCAGGTGGCCCAGGCAGGACTGGGCTTTCCGTCGGCAGAGATGCCCAAGGGATGGGGCCGGGCCCATGCGAGCTGTGGCCATCACTCTGGTGATCCAGCGGCAGCACTAATCCTGCCCACTTACAGCAGCTGGGACTGAGCAGCCAGACACGTAGCCTGAGCCTGTGGAATGAAGCTGCTCAGGCAGGGCCAGACCTGGAGCAGGGATTCCACTCCTGGTGTGGCCAGCACATCAGGCCATGCAAGTGTTGCAGCAAGTGCAGAGGAGGCCAGCGGGTTGCGAAGGTGAGCAGCTCTCCTGTGGAGACAGCTTGAGAGAGAGTTGGAGCTGCTCAGGCTGGAGAAGAGAAGGTTGTGGGGAGGCCTCCCAGTGCCTTGCAGTGTGTGCCAGGAGCTCGTAGGGAGCTGCAGAGGCATTCTGTGCCAGCAATTGTAGTGATAGGCTAAGGGGTTGGAGCTGTCAGGCAGGTGGGGAGAGCTGCCTGGGCTGGGGAACTGCAGCCGCCTTTGTGTCTGCAGGATCTTCTCCGGCACAGGGCAGAGGCTGTTCCCAGCCAGCAGTTCCACAGCCTTGGGGGAGCCATGGGCTGGGCATTGGTGGCACCTGACCTCTTCCTGATGTGGCCCGTGCTCCTGGGAGCGCTTGGCTGCCACGGCCTGGGCTCCCATTTTCAGTGGCAGGCCTTTCCTGGCCATCAGCGCCCTGCTGCCTGAGTGGGTCTTGCTGGCCCTGAGGCAGGCGGTGCTGTGAGGTCACAAATGGCGTGACAGCGGCCTGAGGCTGGGCTGTGATGTCACGCCGCGTGGCGGCCCCAGCATTGTGAGGTCACCGGGCCATCCCTATATAAGGCGGGCCGGCCCCACAGCCGCCAGTGCAGTGGCGATGGCACGTGTCGGAGCCGTGAGCGACGTCAGCGTCCTGCTGGCTGCACTTGCCCTGCTGCTGGCCACGGTGGCTGTCCGCTGGGTCATTGGCCACCGGGCACGGCAGGGCCGGCAGGCCGGGACTCGGAGGCCGCGCAAGCAGCTCGGGGGCCGGGCCAGGGGCCCAGGCAGGAGCCCAGGAGCCCCTGTGGCTGCCAGGGCCTCCGGGCCTGGCGCAAGCCCTCGGAAGCGTCCCGATGCTCCCGCCACTTGCCCACAAGGACCCGGCAGCTGCGGCCCCTGCGTCAGTGGCCAAGGAGCTGCAGGGGCTGATGCTGCTGCTCCGGGCTCACCGTGGGACATGGGCTCGCTTCATCCTGCCATGTGGCTGGTGCTGTGGGCGCACCTGCAGCAGCTGGGCAAGCGAGGCCACCTGCCCTGCTGTGCCTCGTCCCGCTGCTCCGGGTGCTTCGTGCCTCCGGCGGGCTCCTCCCAGCCAGAGGGCCATTCCTCCTACAGCTTCCAGCCCTTCCGGGCACCTGTGGGGCTGCACAGACAGCCCTGCCCCGGGCTCTGCCGGGCTCTGGGCCAGCAGAGAGGCCGGGCAGGGCTGGCCATGACTGGGAACAGGCCCTGAGCCCCGCAGGAGGATGGAGCTGGGCACAGCCAAACTGCCCCGCAAACCTGGGCTGAGCAGCCAGGGCTGGCAATGGCTGGGGACAGAGGCTGGCGCTGACAAATGTCCTGGGCCATGTTCCTGCTCTGTCCATGCCACCAAGGGCACAGAGCAGCCTCCTCTCTGGCCACTTGCCTGTTTTCAATGCCTTCCAGAGGCGCTGGCCCTGCCCCACAAGGCCTGGGCTGAGTCCTGCCCCTGCACGCTCACACAGGCTGAGATGGACACTGATGGTTTCTGTGGCAGGCTCTCTCAGCCCAGCCCAGCTCCCTCCAAGCTCTGCCAGCTGCCCTGAGCTCTCGGCAGCACCAAGGGCCTCTCCCCAGCACAGCCCAGCCGGCTCTGGCCCCACAGCTCTGCTCAGGGCAGGCTGCTCTGGGCAGGGGCCCCACGGCCTCAGCCCCTCGCAAGGGCACAGCAGCAGCTGCAGCTCAGACAGGACTCAGCCCCAGCCATGGGCAAGGTGCTGGGCCAGGGAAAAGGAGGCTCCCTGTGTGCCCTGCTCCCCTCTCCCTGAGGTGCTGAGAGCTCTGCAGCCCCTGCTGCCATCCCATCTGCCCAGGCCAGCACAACAGCCCTGGCCTTGGGGCCCTCAAGAGCTGCTCCTGCTCCAGGCCCAGGGCCCATCCTAAAGCTGGGGCAGCCAGAAAACTGTGCCCATTTCTGTTCATTCCTGCTCTGATGAGGATGGATCCTCAGCCCCTTGGAGGTTGCTGATGAATTTTACTACTCCTGAGACCTCTTCCTTCTCGAACTCTTCAGTTACAGAGTTCATTGAGAAAAGCTCATAACATTTGTTCAAAAAAAACCAAATAAGAAAATGCCTGGGAATGATTTAAGTTTTCAATTCTTCTGTGGTCAATTAGACAGATTTCAGAAGTTTATTCGAGTGAATGTTCTATATTGAAAACAATGCAGAGAGAACTGTTTGTCTGTTTTCTTTTCCTTTTTATCAATTGATATCAGCAATGTTCAACTGATATTGACGTCCAGCACCTTCTTCTGCAGTCTGAATAGATGTAAAAATCAAGACCCTTCATGGCTGACAATCAATCAGACTTTGTCCCCACCCCTCCCCACCAATTCTCTCATCCAACCCTTGGCACTCCTATGATCAGGAATGGTGCTGCCATCAGGAGCAGGGCAGTGATTCTTTCCCTGTGCTCAGCTCTGGTTGGGCAGCACCTCAAATATTGTGTCTAGTTCTGAACCCCCCAGTTTAGGAAGGACATGGACTGGTGGGAGCGTGTCCAGAGAAGGGCAACAAAGCTGGTGAGTGGTCTCTAACAGAAGTCCTGTGAGGAGCAGCTGAGGGAGCTGGGGTTGTTTATCCTGGAGAAAGGAGGCTCAGGGGAGGCTTCATCACTCTCTACAACTCCCTGAAGGAGGGAGCAGCTAGATGGGGTCGGGCTCTTCTCCCAGGGAACAGTGACAGGACAAGAGGACACGGCCTTAAGCTGCAACAGGGGATGTTTAAGCTGAACATTAGGAAATATTCTTCCCAAAATGGTGACTGGGCATTGGAATGGGCTGCCTAGGGAGGTGGGTGGGTCATTGTCCTTGGCAGTGTTTCAGGAATGACTGGATGTGGCACTCAGTGCCGTGGTCTGCCTAACAAGGTGGTGTTGGCTCACAGGTTGGACTTGATGCTCTCCAAGGTCTTTTCCAGCCTGCTTGATTCTCTGATGTGGTGACACTGCAGGGCCCTGGGAAGCAAGGGGCCATTGTGACACTGCAGGGCCTGGTGGCACTAAGAGGACCAGAGTGACACTGTGCATGATATGTCACCATAGAGCCAAGGGGCCATTGTGACACTGTGGGGCTAAATGCAAGCAAGGAACCCATGGTGACAGTCTGGGGCCTGGTGGAACCACAGAGGCCACTGTGACACTGTGGAACCAAGGAGATCATTGCTGCGCTGCCAGACCTCATGGAACAAAGGATCCATTGTGACACTCCAGGGTCATGGGGGCCCAAGGCACCATTGTGACACTGTGGGGCCCAAGGATCCAAGGGACTTTGTGACACCAAGGGGTCCCACGGAACCAAAGGCACACTATGACACTGGGAAGACTCATGGAATCATGGAGACCATTGTGACAGTCTAGGGACACAAGGAACCGTGGTGACACTAAGTTGGCTGGAAGTGTTGATCTGCTGGAGGGTAGGAGGGCTGTGCACAGGGCCCTGGACAGGCTGGATCCAGGAAGTCAAATCCAACAATGTGAGGTTTAACAAGTCCAGATATTGAGTCCTGCACTTTGGCCACAACAACCCCTGAAGTGGTGCAGGCTGGTGACAGAGTGGCTGGACAGCAGCCAGGCAGAAAGGGACTTGCATGGACTGATGGACAGCAGGCTGCACATGAGCCAGCAGTGTGCCCAGGTGGCCAAGAAGGCCAATGGCTCCTGGCCTGGATCAGGGACAGTGTGGGCAGCAGGAGCAGGGCAGTGATTCTTCCCCTGTGCTCAGCACTGGTTGGGCAGCACCTCGAGTGCTGTGTCCAGTTCTGGGCCCCCAATTAAGAAAGGACATGGAGGGGCTGGAGCGTGTCCTGAGAAGAACAACAATGCTGGTGAGGGGACTGGAACACAAGTCGAGTGAGGAGAACCTGAGGAAGCTGGGGTTGTTTATCCTGAAGAAGAGGCTCAGGGAGGCATGGCAGTGTCAGGGCACAGGTTGGACTTGATGATCTCCAAGGTGTTCTCCAACCTTGCTGATTCTGTGATTCTCTGAAACCACCCTTGCAGCAGTCGCAGGATGAGCCCTGGGCCTCCTCTTCAGAAGGTCCAGCAGCCCAGGTCCCTCAGCTTCTCCTCACAGCCCCAAAGCCCATCCTGTCAGTCCTGCAGCCTCTGCAGCTCCTCCTCCTTGCCCAACAGGGAGCCCCACAGCCAGACACAGCAGCCCAGATGTGCCCCCTGGCCTGTGGTGCCTCTGGCAAGGGAGCAGCACGAGGCACTGCAGGAGCCTCAGACAATTCCTGAAGCACTTGGAGGATGATCCTGCTCCCCAGGAGACCTTCCCATGGTGCTGGGAACTCAGGAACTGAAATGGGGAGTGGGGCCAGAGGGCCAGAGAGGAAATGGCAACCAGGGATGGGCTGTTTGCAGGGGAGGGAAACAGGGGGCAATAGGAAGAAATTTTAGCAGGAAGGGTAAAGAAAGCCCAGGTTAAGCAAAGGAAATGCTGAGGCAGTTTGGGGGTGGCTGCCAGGCAGCCCTGGCTCTGAGCAACAACATCTGCAGTGGCACAGGAAACTCACAGCTCATGGGAACAAACTTTCTGGATCTTCAGAGGCCACCACAAACCTGAGTGGTTTCCCTGCTGTCCCCCAGCCCTTCCTGGCCCCAGGGGCTGATGATGGCATTTGTGCTCACTCAGGTTCATCTCCCCACACCAACACCATGGGGTGCTCACGCCTGCTCTGGGCAGTGCAAACAGGGGCTCCTGAGCCAGTGCTGCCGTGTCTGTGCCTGCAAGGATGCGGCACCTGTGTGAGCTGGGGGAGAGGCCAGGGCTGCAGAGGGGGGATGTTGTTGGCAGGTGCATGAGGACGCTCTGGGACGCTGCCCTGGGGTGTCCAGCGCAGTGGGGATGGATCAGCCCCTGCTCTGCTGCTCCTTCCCATCTCCCCCAGGGACCTTGCAGAGCCCCAGCCATGCTGTTTGCCCCCAGCCTGCCCACGGCCACCCTGGGGCTGCTCACGGGGCTTTTCTCTGCTGAGCATTGGCCTGGGGTGTTCTGGAGAGAGCCTGGGCAAGGAGCCTGGAGCCCCCAGGCCCTGCCCTGAGGCGTCAGCGCTGCCCCAGCAGTGCCCATGGCCTGTCCCTGCTGCAGCCCCGGCACTGCCACCCCCAGCACTGTGCCCGGCCCCGAGAGCACTCAGGCCCTACAGCAACACCAGGGCCAGGAGGGCAGCGGGGCAGGGCACGGGAGCAGCACTGGCAACACCAAGTGCTGCTGCTCCTGGGCACAGCTGCTGTGCCAGCACTGATCTGCCCCAGCTCTGCACACAGACATTGCTGCTGCAGCTCCAGAGAAGGGAACAAAAGGGGATCTATGCACAGAAAATTGGCTGGGAGATCCCTGAGTTTGTTTAAATCCACCAGAGTGCAGCCCCTCATTGACCCAGTCTGTGGTCATGTGGAAGTTACGAGAGAAACAAATTGAAATGTGGCACAAAGAATGGCTATTCTTCATGGTCAATATTGAAAAAATTAAAATACAAAGAACCTCCACAATGAAACCAGCATTAAATATCAAAGATTACTTTTATTACAAGTGATATGCAGAAATTGGCCAGCAGTTTAATGTTCCGGAAACCCTGCAGTGATCAGTCTCTGCACTGCACCCTTGAGCTCCTGGTTCCTCAGGCTGTAGATGAGGGGGTTCAGGGTTGGAGGCACCACTGAGTACAGAATTGACAGGGCCAGATCCAGGGATGGGGAGGAGATGGAGGAGGGCTTCAGGTAGGCAAACATAGCAGTGCTGAGGAACAGGGAGAGCACAGCCAGGTGAGGGAGGCAGGTGGAAAAGGCTTTGTGCCGTCCCTGCTCAGAGGGGATCCTCAGCACAGCCCTGAAGATCTGCACATAGGAGGAAACAATGAACACAAAACAACTGAATGAAAAACAAGCACTGAACACAATAACTCCAACTTCCCTGAAATAGGAGTGTGAGCAGGAGAGCTTAAGGACTGGGGGGATTTCACAGAAGAACTGATCCAGGGCATTGCCATGGCACAGGGGCAGGGAAAATGTATTGGCTGTGAATAGCAGAGCATTGAGAAAGGCACTGGCCCAGGCAGCTGCTGCCATGTGGGCACAAGCTCTGCTGCCCAGGAGGGTCCCGTAGTGCAGGGGTTTGCAGATGGACACGTAGCGGTCGTAGCTCATGATGGTCAGGAGATAAAACTCTGCTGACATCACGAAAGAAAAGAAAAAGAGCTGTACAGCACATCCTGTGTAGGAGATGTCCTGGTGTCCCAGAGGGAATTGTGCATGGCTTTGGGGACAGTGGTGCAGATGGAGCCCAGGTCGGTGAGGGCCAGGTTGAGCAGGAAGAAGAACATGGGCGTGTGCAGGAGGTGGCCGCAGGCTACGGCGCTGATGATGAGGCCGTTGGCCAGGAGGGCAGCCAGGGAGATGCCCAGGAAGAGGCAGAAGTGCAGGAGCTGCAGCTGCCGCGTGTCTGCCAGTGCCAGCAGGAGGAAGTGGCTGATGGAGCTGCTGTTGGACATTTCTTCACTCTGGCCATGGAGTCCTGTTGAAGGAGGACACAGTGACAGGTCAAGGCAGACACCAATGAGCAATGCCCAAACCCTTTCTCCCAGCCCTGCCCTGCTGCTCTGTGGCACCCAATTTTCCTTTTCTCAGAGCTCATCCTTCATCCCCGTGCCTGGAGCTCTGCTGTGATGAGCAGGGGCTCTGCCCATGGACACCAGGGGTCAGCTCTGCTCTGCAGCACTGGGGTCATGGGAACAGGGACAGGGGCCAGTCCTGGGGTTAGACTTCATCAGCCCAAATTGCTGCTGAGGCAGAGGAGCTTGGCAGCATCTCCTGTGCCAGGGCTAAGGAACGGTGATGGCCAAAGGCAGTTGGAGAGGGTTTCCTGCTGTGCCCAGGGAGATCAGAGAGAACTGTGCAAGGCAAGAGCATTGGCTGTAACTCAGTGAAGGACGAAGGGAGCTGCTCTGTGGCTCCATTTTTCCCCAGCTGCCCTTTCTGAGATCCAGGGCAGTCCCTGTGTTCCCCTGGAAATCAGCCTGACACAGCTGAGAGCAGAGGGAGCCACAGCAGAGCAAACTGGCTCAGCCTTTCTCAGAGTCTCAGCCCCACTCCTGGCCAAGGACACTCCTGTCCCCCAGTGTCCCCTGGAGGCAGCTCACAGCTTGGATGGCATCCCCAGGACACACCCAGGGTCCTGTCCATGGCTCTGCTGGAGGAGAGTCAGCTCATTCCCAGCATCCAGCCTGCCCTGCCCAGAGCCTCCTGGAGCAGAGGGAGCTGGGAGACCCCATTTGCAGTGTCTGAGCATAGGGATCTGTAAAAAAAGTAATCATGGAATGGTTCAGTTTGTAGAGGACTTTCTATATCCCAGCACAGCTTGGTGGCACTTTCCCCCCACAGCCCTGCCCAGGGCTCTGCTGCCTGGAGCTGTCCCTGCCTGCAGCTGCTTCCCTGTGCCCAGGGCTGGGCCCTGCCAGTGCTGCCAGAGCCCAGCCCAGCCCTGGGGGCTCAGCTCTGCCCTGCAGAGCCCTCCCAGCTCAGGCACTGCCCAGGGGCAGCTCTGGCTCTGCAGGCTCTGATGGCAACCTCAGAGCAACCCAGAGGAGGCCAGAAAAGTGACACTGGTGCTGCCTGCAAGGGAACCTCTGCTGATTTCTGTCACTGCCTGGTTTATTAAGATCTGAGAGAAAATTGTTT
>JAKJHU010002191.1:0-46392 GCA_022316685.1 Progne subis subis | reverse complement strand
TACCTGGAATGGTTTGGGAGCGCTGGAATTCGGGGAAGCAGCACAGCCACCCCCGCCTTGGCTGTGAATCCATTTCCTACCCAGCTTTGTTCAGCCTCCCATAAAAACTTCCTGCCCCTCCACTGACCTTTCCTGAGAGCTTTTCCCGACCCTGGAGCCATTCCCACCTTCCCCAGGCTGGCAAAACTTCCCTCTGAGAATCCCTCTGGAATCACAGCCAGCTTTTTTCCCGGATTTACCTCCAAACCACCTCTTCCAAAGGCAGCTCCAGGACTCTCCCAAGTTTTCCCGAACCGCTGGAAAACGTGGATTTGATTTTTTTCCACCCCCCCCCAGTACCAGGGATGCACACAATGCATCTCCTCTGGTGGTTGACAACCCCTCTTCTATTTCAGGAATGCTCATCCGCAGGTGGAATTGGATTTCTGTTCCCATGACTGACAACACAACTCCATCCCGGCCTATGGCAGCTGCTGCTATTTTCAGCGCTCTGCCTCTCTCCAGTTATTATTCCAAAGGTGAGAACTATTTCCAGAGAACACCAGAACAGCGTTTTTCACACCTTAACAGGAAAAAAAAAAAAGGGGGAAAAAAAAAAATCACGGAATTTTTTTTTAAAGTTTTGCCACAGGGCAAAGAATTCTCCGCAGCAAAGAGCGTTAATGAGCTCGTGGAGTGTTAAAATGGAATTAAAATCCCTGTTGGAATGGGGGAAATAGCCTTAAACTGGGCTGTCATGAAGATAATCCTCACCAGCAGGCAGGGAAGCGAAGATTCCCTCTGTCCTGGCAACGCAGCAGTGGGAATTGTCCGGAGGAAACAAGAATAAATCCAAAAAAAAACCGGCAAAACGGGACGGAATTCTGAGTAACGGGACGGAATTCTGAGTCGGGATCACAGGTATCCCTAAAAACAGTGAAGGTGGAGTGTGGAATTTGGGTTTGCACCGCAAATAGGCACAGCTTCATCCAGCGTGAGGGTTAAAGCTCCTTTGGAGCCTGTGGAAACAGCTCAGATCCTCGGGAAGAAAAGCCGAGGGTGGGATAATGAGGCAGGGAATGTTAATTAGCAATCAGAGAAGGAGAGAGAGAGAGTGCTGGGATCAGGGAGAGGCACCGACTCCTCACACTCCGGGCACCTCATCCCGACGTTCCCAAGGCGTGGGAATCACAGCAGCTCCACTCCCACCCTGCTCACCCCCTCTGCAATTCCCAAAAATTCCCTCTCCAGCTCAGCCGCTGCCTCCTGCCCGCTGCCCGGGCCCAACAATGCCGGGAGAAATCAAATTCCGCTCAATTCCCAACAACATTCCCGAGCCTCGTCCTCCATCGAGGGAAGGAATTATTCCCACTCTCCCAAAGTAGTGTTGCCCCGTGATTAATCCCTGGCAGCCACCCAGATCCATCGGCTGCCGCTGGATAAAAGTGGAATTCTTTCTTTCACCCCCGTGAAAAACGCTGTGGATAATTCGCGGCCACGGCCCTGGAAAGTGAAGGTGCTGCTTTGGCACAGGTCAGGCTTAAAGCTCTGGATATTGGAATGCTGGTAAAGGAATTTGGGTTGTGGCTCTGTTGGTGTAAATCCCACCCAAAATCCCAGGATTTTGCTGCTTTTTCCAGAAATGTGTTTGCAGCCAGGGCCTGTGGGGCACTGACAGGCACGGAATGGGCTGTGGAGTCGCCAAACTGGGATTGTGAGAGAGGATTTGGGTTGGAAAAGAGCTCTGGGACCATCAAAACCCAAACTGTGCCCGATGCCCACCTTGTCCCCAGCCCAGAGCTCCGAGTGCCACCTCCAGCGATTCCTGGGACACCTCCAGCGATGCCAACTCCAAACCTCCCTGGGCAGCTTTTCCAAGGCCTGAGCACCCTTTCCATGAGGAAATTCCTGCTGCTGTCCCACCTGCAACACCCTGAGGCCGCTCCCTCCTGTCCTGGTGTCCCCTGGGAGCAGAACCCAGCTCTGGACATTGGGAATGTCCCCCTGATCCTGCTTTTCTCCAGGCTGAGCCCCTTCCCAGCTCCCTCAGGAATTCTCCAGCCCTTTCCCATCTCCTTTTCCCTCTTTTTTAAGCGAAACCAGGAACGAAGGGCTCAGTGAGACGAGCAGGGAATGCTCAGCTCGGGGATGCCGGAGCACCAGGAGCCAACTCAGCTCAGCTCACAGGATAAACTCGGGAGAGATAAAGACGTATCTGTGATCACGCTGCTGGCTGTGGCCAGAATGTCTGCTGGGAATGTCTGGATCGTGGATTTGTTTCCCAAAAAAAAAACCCCAGCGTGCTGCACGGCTCCAAGCTGATGGACAGACAGCCCTGGTCTGGGAAATCATGGAATGGTTTGGGATTGGAAAAGTCCGTCCAGTGCCACGGCAGGGACACCTTCTCCTATTCCCAACCCGGCCTGGGACAATTCCAGGGAGCACCTGGCATTTGTAGGGAAAGCAGGGATTTCAACTGGAAGGAAAAGCACAGAGAGAAGCCAGATCATCCTAAAAAAAGCCAGTGGATCAGGATTCCATGACCCAAACGATGGGAATGCCAAGGTTTCGTTGGGATTAGTGCAATTAAACCTGCCCGACGCCAGAGGAATTCCGTGGATGCTCCCACAGCACTCACGGATTACAGGAAAAAGAATTCCCAAGACTTCACCCAGGAGCTCCTTGGAAACGCTGCCAGATCCTGTGGATCCCTGGAAATGCAGCACCTGGAGCTTCCTGCTCACCACCAGAAGTGCTGAGACCACACTTTAGGGACAGAACTCCCAAGCCACCAGGAATTCTCTGCCTTACCAAAAGTCTTGCTGTAATAAAAAAAAAAAGGAAATTAAGAGCCCTTCCCGAGCCAGGCCTTGCTTTTCTCCCTGATGGAAAAGTTGGATGAAATTCCCAACACTTGTTTGGGAATTGCACCACAACTGCTCGGAGGAGCAGCCGGGCCACGTCAGGATTTATGAAGCATAAACACCGAGCCCTTGCCAGCAACAAATAAAAAAAAAAAGAGAAGGAACTCAAGAGTGGAGGAAATGAAAAAAAAAAAAAAAAAAAAAAAAAACCTACAAAAAACCTCCCAAAAGCAGCTCCAGAGAAATCCTCCTGCAGTTCCCGAGCTCGGGATGAGCTCTGGAGGGGTTAAACCACCCCAGGAACGTTTAAATCTTGTGCATTTTTCTAACAGCAGATGAGGCAGAAATGGACAAAACGCCTCCAGGGCGGGAAAAAAACAAAACAAAACAAAACAAACCTTTCCAAACTATTCTATAGATTTAAAAATAGATATTTTTTTTTTACTTCCAGAGGGGACAAGTTGGGAATAAAACAAAAAATCATTTTTTGGGGGACGTTAGCAGCACATCCTTGGCTGTGATGTGCCAGGAGGGGGAATCTCCTTCCCTCTGGAATCAGCGCCCCTTTTCCTGCTCCTCCATTCCCATTAGGAGCAAGATTATTTTTCAGATAACTCTGTTTTCCAGCCTGCTCCCTGAAATATGAAAATAAAGCAGGAGCTGCCAAGGTTTCTCGGCTTTTGCAGCTTCTGAGAAGTCACTAAAAATCCATCTTGAGGCGGAAATTCGGGAATGTTTTCAGCTGTACGGACCCAACCCAGGCTGAAGTACTTTGAAACTCCTTCTTGTCTGTCAGGAGGGGGAAAACCACACGATAAATTATGAAAAAGCACAACCCTTAACTAAATTTCCTGTTTTGTGTCTCGGCGTTAACAGCGTGCCCGAATTTCCTCTTTTCTTTTTATTTTTTCTTTTTATTTTTTTTTTTGGTCCTTAACGTCACAGCCAATCCTTACCCACCCATTCCACAAAAACCTGACCCTGAACTGCTGGAGATTCCAACCCCTGTCGGGAATGGGAATGATCAGCTGGATCCAGAGCTCATTCCCAGGAAAAATCCAGCTCCTTACACCCCTTAAAACAAAGATTAAACCACCCTCAGGGCCCCCCACCAGCGAGAATTCACCAAATTAAACAAATTCACCCCCGTGACCACTTTTGGTTGGGTTTATTTTGTTTTGTTTTTTAATGAATTGGTGGCTGCTCAGATATTTTGGAGGAGGAAAAAGGTGTTTTCTGGACCAAGGCACATTTCAGAAGCGGGTTTTTTTTTTTTTTGGGAGGGGTGGGGGGGGAAGATTTAAACTCGAGAGCGTTTGCGAGCGAGTTTCACTTTCAGAAACTCCAAATGCCACCGTGCTCCGGGGCACAAAGGCTCGTTTGTCCCCGGGTTTTCATCCAGGCCCTTTTTGGCACAACCAAGCAGCAGCAGATGATAACAGGGGGCACCAAAAGCGAGGCCTGGGCTCTGCCAGTTCTCTCAATCCCAGCAATTTACTGTCAAGCACAAATTAAGTGGGCAAATCTCGGACTAATTAATATTTAAGACAAAGCTCTCTCTCCCAGCTTTGCTGCTCTTTTGTTTTGTTTTGTTTTTTTTTGTCTGAATGTGACAATGGGCAGGCAGGGAATTGGATTTATGGTTTTAAAAAGTTCTTTTCCCTTCCCAGTTTGTGGGAAAGTCAGAGGAGAGGAAGATGAAGCAAACAAAAATCACCTGGCAACAGGTGAGGAGGACAGAGACACCCTGAGCAGACAGCTCGGAGATGCTGCAGCTGGGAAATCCAGAATCTGCCTCTACACAGAAGATTTCTGTGCCTAAACCATTTCAGGAAGCTCAGGATATCAGAATCAGAGGTTCCCACCATTTCAGGAATCCCAGGATATTGAAACTGGATGTTTCCACCACTTCAGGAAGCACAGGATATCGGAATCAGAGGCTTCCACCATTTCAGAAATCCCAGGATATTGGAGCAACCAGAGGTTTCCACCTCGAAGCTCAACTGTGAGACCTTAACATCAAGGCCAGGCTGGAATTCTGGGGCTTGGAGCAACCTGGGGTAGTGGAAGATGTCCCTGCCTCTGACTGGATGTGCTTTAAGGTCCCTTCAACTCAAACCAGGATTTTTGGTGACCTCAACTCCTCTGACTTCTCATAAAAATGAGGAAAACAACACTGCATCTACAACCTCACTTATCTCACACCAGCACAGACACCATATTTTATAAATCCCTTTCCCCCCCCCCACTCTCTTTTTCCAGGCACAAGAATCCCCAAACAATCCCCAAAATTCCAACCCCTGCTTTTCCAGGTTTTTGGGTCACCCCTTTTCCCACCCCTCTGCCAGCTCTGCTGCTCCCCACAACCTCTGGAAACTCTTCCAGAGCTGCACTGGGGGTCACAAATCCAACCAAACCATCCCATCTTTCCACTCTGAGCTCATTTTTTGGGCTGAAAATGCAAGAAAAATGATTTTTTAAAGTGCCAGCTCCAGATCTGTGCTCGCCACCTCCTCCCAAGGGTGACCAAACAGCTTCCCCCACCTGCTGACCACTGGACAAGTGGCCACTTGGAGCTTTCCATGAACCAGAGCATTCCCAGGACGATTATTCCGGAGCTGGAGCTCATCCAGCCCCGGCTCTAAGGGGGCAGGGACAGCCACGATCCCCTAACAGCAAGGAAACTGCCATAAAATCAGGAAACTGCCATAAAATCAGGAAACTGCCACAAAACCAGCTTTTTCCAAGGGGCAGAGCATCCAGTTCCTCTGGAGCCAAGTGCAGGGATGAGAAGCGGGGTCCCTCATTCGGATAACGAGCTCCAGGGCTCGGTGACAACTCCCAGCTCCAGGGCATCACCTCGAGTTCCAGGGCATGGTGACAAGCCCAGGCTCCAGGGAATGGTGACAACCCCAACAGGGCATGGTGACAATCCCAAGCTCCAGGGCATGGTGACAACCCTGAGCTCCAGGGCATCATCTCGAGCTCCAGGGAATGGTGACAACCCCAGGCTCCAGGGAATGGTGACAATCCCAAGCTCCAGGGCATGGTGACAACCCTGAGCTCCAGGCACAGTGACAACCCTGAGCTCCAGGGCATCACCTCGAGCTCCAGGGAATGGCGACAATCCCGAGCTCCAGGGAATGGTGACAACCCCAGCAGGGCACAGCGACAACCCCAGCAGGGCACGGTGACAATCCCGAGCTCCAGGGAATGGTGACAATCCCGAGCTCCAGGGAACGGTGACAACCCCAGCAGGGCACAGTGACAACCCCAGCAGGGCACGGTGACAATCCCAGCAGGGCACGGTGACAATCCCAAGCTCCAGGGCACGGTGACAATCCCAAGCTCCAGGGCACGAGGCAGGCAGGCAGATAAGGAACCCGGGCAGGGAAGGGGGATGAGCAGGGGACAAAGCTCGGTGTCGCCTGTCACACGCTCCCCGCCCGGCTCGGATCCCTGCTGTGCCGCCCCTCCGCCCTTCCAAAGCCGGCATCAGCTCCCCGGGGCAGCTCCGGGTGCGTTAATTCCAGGGATGAGATGGGAACGGCAGGAAAAACGGGGATGGGCACCAAAACTGTGTCACCCACGGCAGCCCCCCCACCCAGCAGCCACACAAAAGAGCCATTTCCATTCGTGTCACAGCCACAGATGGCAGGAGGAAACCTCTGGGACAATCAGCTCCGTTTAACCGTATTGATCCAGCTCTTTTTTTTTTTTTTTTTTTTTTTTAGTTGGGGTAGTGTTTTTTCCCATTTTTCCTGCTAAAGAATGGGATAAATTGTGGTTACAGAGTCACAGATTCCCCGGATTTTGTTTTATGGTCACGGAGCTGACCTGGGAGCTGAAGCCTCGAGGATCTGCTCACCTGCCTGCGGATATCCCACACGGCAGGGAGACAAAGACCTGTGGAACCTCCCGGGGATGGAGGCCTGAGCTCACCTCTGAGAAGCCACTGGGCTCTGAAAAGCCAAAGAAAACCAAGCAATCACCTAAAAGGCCTCGAGTTTACTTGGATTAAACACTGAGTTGCTGACTCCTGTGGTCTGTCACACACCACATTTTCTCCTGGTCAGAATCACCCCCACTGGACGTGTCCAGGGCAGCGTCACGAGAAGCTCACTAAGCTGGAGGGTGCCAGTTTTCCCAAAAAAACACCCCATATTTAGCCACAATAATTTCCTCCAAGCAGCAGCAGAGGTGTCTCAGAGCAGACACAGCTCCAGCCCAGCCCGTTTGGCTTTGGTTTCAGGCCACACCTGATGGCCACAGGCCCAGGACGGAGGCAAATCCCAGATTTGTACCCACAGCTCCAATCCCTGCTTCCCTGCACTTCCCCAACTCCTAAAGGACGCCCAGCTTCCCATTCCACACCTCTAATTGAGAAGCGAGGAGCAGGAGACAGATTTCTCTCTCTCTCCCTTTGTCTGCGGCACCCACTTACCTCCTCTACACCTCAAGAACACAAAACCCAGATGCTGCAGCCACCCCTCCTTTATGTAACCCACACAATTCCCTGAATCCTGCCTGGATCAGGGAGGGATCCCACTGCTGTCCTCTGCCAGCCACCGGCTCCTCTCCACGCCAACCCACCCTCAACTCGCAGGCGGGAAACAAACGAATAAATTGTGTGATGTTGGGCTGCTCTGCCGAGCTCCCAAACCTCCCTTTTCACCCCAAAACGGGCTCTGCTTCACCATTAAAGTCACCCAGCCGCCCAAGCAGCTGGCACTGAACCGTGCCCCTCATCCATCCCGACTGTCCCTTGTCACCTCATCCACCCAAAGACACCCCGAACCATCCCACCCCACCCTCAGCCCCACACCCACTCAACTCCTTCGCCCAAAAACCCGGAGACCCCCCCCAAAACTCCACCACAGCCGCTCTGCGCCCCCCGAACACCCCCCACGCCATCTCCTCGCCCTGAGCCTTTCGCCGAAATCGCCCCCGCGGCAGTGACCCCCGTGGGGACCCCCTGAGCTGCTCACCCCAACCCCGCACCCTGTGCCGGCCTCCAGCACCCCCCTGCACCCCCGAACCCCCACCCCAGCCTCCCCCCAGCCCTCCCCAGGGCTTCTCCTGCCCAGCTCCCCCCGAGCCCCCGGGGACCCCCAGCGCCCTCCGCACGCCCCGATCCCCCCCTCCACCTCCCCAAGGACCCCCCAGCCCCGGCCCTCCCCGAGCCCCCGGACCCCGGCCGCTCTCCAGCCCTGCCCGAGGCCCCCCACACCCCCAGAACCTCCCCCCGCCCTCCTCGGGCCCCCCGCTCCTCTCCCCACGCCCAGACCCCTCTCACCCCTCCCGCAACCCCCTCGAGCCTCCCCGGGCGCCCCCGGCCCGGCCCCGCCGCCCCCCCCGGGCGGAGAGGGGCCCCGGGCAGGGCCGCGCTGGGGCGGGAGCTCCGCCAAGCCGCGGCCTGAGCCAGCCGGGCGTCTCCTCCCGCTGTCCCCGCCCGTCCCGCCCGGTTTGCGGCGGATCCTCACCGGTACCGGCGGCAGCGGGCGCGGCGGGCGCGGAGCGGAGCCGCCGCCTCAGACACCGCGCGGCGCAACGCACCCTGCTGGCCAGCGGGCGGCGCCGGCCACGCCCCTCCGCGCCTGACGGACAGCGGCGGCAGCCAATGGGAGCCCGCGGAGAGCGGCGCGCGGGGGGAGGTTCCGCTGAGGGGCGGGGCTGGGAGCGGCCGCCAAGTTCGGTTGCGGCGGCAGCGCGGCTGGAGGGCGGGGAGGAGGCGTGGCCAGCGGAGGAGCGGCGGGGGGAGCGGCCAATCAGCGCGCGGGGCGGGAAAGGAGGCGTGACCGCGTCGATAGCTCATTAATATTAATGAGGCGGGACAGGGCACGTGGTGGCCGGGGCGCGAGGCGCCGGGTGGGGACATCCCGGGGATCCCCCGGTGTGTGGCGTCCCCTGAGGTCCCCTGGTCTCCTGCAGGGTCTGCCCGGGACCCCCCAGTCTGTGCATCCCCTGTGCGCCCCCGGCGCTGCCCTGGGACACCCCCAGAACACGGGGCTGCTGCGCCGCCCACCGTCCGCTCCTGCCCTGCCCGGCCCCGGGGGGACACCCCACTCATGCCATGCCCCACAACTCTGGACAGACAAGGGGCCCAGTACGTGAGGGGATGCGGCACCGATCTCCTGGGTGCACCCCAGGAACACCAGGAGCGGCCCCACCGCAGGATCCCCCCCTGATTCCACCGGGACCCCCGAGGAGGCTGCTGATCCCTGCAGGAAAGGGCACGCGTCCCACAGCCCCCCTGTGTGACCCCGTTACTGGACTTGGGGCACCCCAAATCCCCCAAACCATCGCCGGGCACAGCCGGACTCGGCCCAGTCCTTGCGTGTCGGGGGTCGCAAGCCTCTCTCTCCCCCCACCTTGGGGAGCTGCTGCTCCCGGGAACCGAGGGGAAAATCTGTGGGGATGAATCAGCAGCGGGCGGGAGTCACGCTGGCGGCGCAGGGGGGAGTGGAAATCGCACCCTGAATCGAAGCTTTGATTCCCCCCACGGCTGCCACCGGCACCGGGCGAGCGCAGCCGGCGAGTCCCGGTGGTGCCCGGTCCCGGAGTCCCCTCGGGAGTCACGGTGGGGGGACACAGCCGCGTCCCCCCGGGAGCAGCCATCGCTTCCCAGCGCATCCCAGCCTGCGGCAGGGCCTCACCAGCCCTGCACCATCCCAGCTGCGATCCCAGCGGGAACTGAGGTGGAAAACGGCACAGCTGGAATTGGGCTGGAAACTCCATAATCCTGTTAGTGGGAAGAAGGCTGATTTTCCCCTTAATCCAGTTTGCTCCCATATGTCCCGGCCCGCCGTGTCCTAAATCCGCTTTTCCCGCAGATGGGCAGCGCCGGGAGCTGGGGGAACCCCCGAGGGGAGCCAGGGCCGCGGAGTCCCCCGGCTGGGGACACAAGGGACAGCATCCCGCACAGCACCTGTGCCAGTGCGCCATGCCAGGAGCTGCTTTGGATCCCAAATCTGGGTTTGTGAAGCTGGTGGCCACGGGATGCAGCCGCGGCTCCTCGTGGCGGAGGGAGCGACGGGAACGGGCTGCACCCGGCTCATCCCGGCGCTCATCCCGCCAATTAACGCTTCAGGAGCATCTTTGTTTAAAGCCTGGACCCGGGGGAGGCTCCGGGCGCCCTGTGAGGATCCTTCCTCCCGGCCCTGCGCTGATTTTTGGGGATTCAGGATCGGGTTTGGTGGGAAGCCACTCCCTGGGAGCATCCCAAGCGACAGCCGGGGCTGCAGCAGGACCGGGGCACAGGGCCCCGTTAGGTGGGGGGCAGTGGGAGGGGACAGAGTTGGGAGTGGGAGACCCGGGAATGGGAGGAAGCTGAGATTTCCTGCCTCCAAGGCGTTGTGGAGCCTCTGGAAGCGCTCTGAGTTTTGGTGTGATGGTGCCACCCCAAATACCTGAGAGCCCGGAGGAGCTGAGGGGTCCCAGCGGGTGGGGACTGGCACCGAGTGTCCCCGTGCCCGCGTGCGCCTGTCCCACTGCCGTGCCCTGCCACCCCCAGAGGGTCCCGGTGGGACACAGAAGGGACACGGGGACAGGAGCAGCTCCATGGGCAGTGCCAGGGAGCTGTGACACTCCTGAGGAGCTGGGACTGTCCCCATGGAACCACGATGTCCTCACAGAGCCGGTGGCTGTCCCCAGGGGACCCGTCTGTGGCTGTCAACACCGAGTCCTGCCATTCCCACGGAGCTGTGATGTGAGTGCTCCCACAGATCCACGAACATCCCCAGGGATCTCTGACCATCCCCACGGATCCATGACCATCCCCAAGGATCTCTGACCATCCCCACGGATCCATGAACATCCCCAGGGATCTCTGACCACCCCCACGGATCCATGAACATCCCCAAGGATCTCTGACCATCCCCACGGATCCATGAACATCCCCAGGGATCTCTGACCATCCCCATGGATCCATGACCATCCCCAGGGATCTCTGACCATCCCCACGGATCCATGAACATCCCCAGGGATCTCTGACCATCCCCACGGATCCATGAACATCCCCAAGGATCTCTGACCATCCCCACGGATCCATGACCATCCCTACAGAGCCATAACTGTCTGTATGGATCCGTGACCATCCCCACAGATCCATGACCGGCCTTATGGATCCACACCATCCCCACAGATCTGCGCCATCTCCACGGATCCGTGACCATTCCCAGGGATATATCACGATATCCACAGATCCCTGCCACCCCCACGGATCCCTGCCATCCCCTTGGATCTGTGCTGTCCCCACGGATCCCTGACCATCCCCACGGATCCACAACCACCCTTACGGATCCATGACCATCCCCTCAGACCTGTGCCACCCCCACAGATCCGTGACAATCCCCTTGGATCTCTGACCATCCCCACAGATCCCTGCCATCCCCTCATTTCTGTGCCCATCCCCATGGATCCATCACAATCCTCACGGATCCTGAGCACCCCCCGGATCCCTGAGCACCCCTATGGATCCCTGAGCACCCCCTGGATCCCTGAGCACCCCTATGGATCCCTGAGCACCCCTATGGATCCCTGACTCCCCCCGGATCCCTGAGCACCCCCTGGATCCCTGAGCACCCCTATGGATCCCTGACTCCCCCCGGATCCCTGAGCACCCCTATGGATCCCTGAGCACCCCCTGGATCCCTGAGCACCCCTATGGATCCCTGACTCCCCCCGGATCCCTGAGCACCCCCCGGATCCCTGAGCACCCCTATGGATCCCTGACTCCCCCTGGATCCCTGAGCACCCCTATGGATCCCGGACTCCCCCCGGATCCCTGAGCACCCCTATGGATCCCGGACTCCCCCCGGATCCCTGAGCACCCCCCGGATCCCTGAGCACCCCCCGGATCCCTGAGCACCCCTATGGATCCCTGACTCCCCCTGGATCCCTGAGCACCCCCCCCCGATCCCTGACCCCCCCGGACGCTCTCCGTGCCCCTGGCCGTGCTCTCGCTGCCCGCCGCTCCCGTTCCCCCCCCGCCGCTCCCGGAGCCCACGCGGGGGGGGGCAGCGCTGGTTTCCATGGCAACGCGCGTGATGACGCACGCGCCGCGCGCCCGCCCCCTCCCCACGGGCGGGGACGCGACAGCGACAGCGGGCACGCGCACGTCACGCGTGTCACACAGGCGTCACACGCGGGCACCGTGTCACGCACGTGTCACACACACACGGAACACGCGTCACGGGTATGCACAGAGCCCGGCATGCACACACACACACACACAGACACACAGACAGCACAGAGATCACACACAGCACACACAGACACACACAGACAGCACAGAGATCACACACAGCACACACACACACACAGACACACAGACACACAGACACACAGACAGCACAGAGATCACACACAGCACACACAGAGACACACACACAGACACACAGACAGCACAGAGATCACACACAGCACACACAGACACACAGAGACACACAGAGCACACACACACACAGACACACAGACAGCACAGAGATCACACACAGCACACACAGACACACAGAGACACACAGAGCACACACGACACACACAGACACACAGACAGCACAGAGATCACACACAGCACACACAGACACACAGAGACACACAGAGCACACACACACACAGACACACAGACAGCACAGAGATCACACACAGCACACACACACACACAGAGACACACAGAGCACACACACACACAGACACACAGACAGCACAGAGCTCACACACAGCACACACAGACACACAGAGACAGCAGAGATCACACACAGCACACACAGACACACAGAGACACACAGAGCACACACAGACACACAGACACACAGCACACACAGACACACACACACACAGACACAGACAACACAGAAATCACACACAGCACACACACACACATACACACACACACAGACAGCACAGAGATCACACACAGCACACACACACACACAGAGCACACACACACACAGACACACACAGCACAGAGATCACACACAGCACACACACACACACAGACAGTACAGAGATCACACACAGCACACACACACACAGCACACACAGACACACACACAGACACAGACAACACAGAGATCACACACAGCACACACACACACACAGACAGCACAGAGATCACACACAGCACACACAGCACACATACAGCACACACACACACAATGTCACATTTGTGTCACACACACACGCACACACACCAGTGCACACGTCACACACACAGCGCACACATCACACACACAGCACACACAACAATCACATCCCACACATATTACACACATCACACACAGCACACACACAGCCCACAGATCACACACATTACACACATCACACATGCATCACACAGATTACGCACATCACACACACACAGCACACAAATCACACACATCCCCCAAACACCGCTGTCACCTCGGTGCCCTCCCCGTGCCCTCCGTGTCCCTCCCGTGGGCTCCCGCCCCGGCCGGGGGCGGCTCCGGGGGCGGCGGGAGCGTTTCTCGTCTCTTTATTGAAGGAAGACTATTTCTAGAATAAAGGCTACATCGTCACGTCACCTTGTCCCCTGGGCGCTCGGATCCTCGTGTAAAAAGCCGGGGGTGCGGGGAGCCGGGGGGGCTCGGCCTGCGCGGGGACACCCCCTCGGGGACACCCCGGCGGCGGCGGGGAAGGAGCGGGGCCGGAGCGAGGGGGCAAAACCTCGAGGGGACGAGGGGCTGGTGACAGCGCGGGGACCCCGCTCCGGCCGGGGGGGGGACAAGCGGGGCTGCGCCAGAGCTGGACGGTGTCTGGGGGTGCCGGGGGTGCGGGGCCAGGCCACCCCGCGGGGAGGGGGACACTGGGGACGGGGTGGCACCGGCGGGGAGGGGGCTGCGGGGGGCCCGGCTGGCCGCGGGGCCGGGGCTCTCCCGCCGGAGCTCGCCAGGATTGTGCTGGGTCAGGACCTCCCGCGGACCCGATGCTTTGTGCTTGGGCTGGCGGCTCCGGCTGCGGCACCGGCGCGGGGCTGGGGGGGCACCGGGGGGCGAGGGGCTGGGGGATCATGGCACCACGGTGGGGCAGAGGGGCTCGGGGGCCACGGAGCCGGGCTGGGGGCTCGGGGGGCTGCGGTGGCAGACGGGGCTGGGGGTTTGGGGAGGGGTCATGGCACCAGGATGGGGCAGGGGGGCTCGGGGCACAGCGGGCGGGGGGACACGGGCACCGCGCAGGGGCTGCCCCCGCCCCGGGTCTCTGCCCGCAGGAGCAGAGCTCTATGGCGTGGGGACGGGGGCGCGGGGGGACCCGGGACGCGTGTGGCTGTCCCCGAGGGGGACACCGCCACCCCCGCGTGGCACCGTCCTTCCCTCCCGCGAGGACCGACGGGGTCCGGGCCCGGCGGCACCGGTTGTGCTGTGAGTGCGGGGGACGCGGTCCGGGCGTGCCGGCGGCGAGTCCCCCGGTCCTGCCGTGCCCGGCGGGGCGGCCGCTGTCCCTGGGCTCGGCCCCGTCTTCACCCCCGGTCCCGGGCCGAGCGCAGGCGTCCCCGCACAGTCACAGTGATGGCACACGGAGGACGAGGGGACGGTCCCGCTGCGATGCCGCTGCCGCGTCCAGCCGTGGGGGGGAGGAGGGAGGGGAGGGTATCCGGAGGAGGGGGCGCGGGCCAGTCCGGGGCTCTACATGATGCTGCACTTCCCCTTGATTTTGTCTGTCCTCTTCTGCTTGCTGGAGCGCTTCCCGTCGATGGTGAGGCTGACGTTCCTCCTCTTCTCCAGGTTCAGCAGCTCCTGGAAGAGCTCCTTGACGTTGTAGTTCATCTTGGCCGAGGTCTCCATGAAGGCGCATTTCCACTCCTTGGCCACGGCCTCCCCCTCCCTGCTCTCCACCTCGCGCTGCGTCTCGTCGCACTTGTTGCCCACCAGCATGATGGGGATGCTCTCCACGCTGCCCTTGATCTGCACGATCTGCTGGTAGATGGGCTTCAGCTCCTCCAGCGACTGCTTGCTGGTGACCGAGAAGACCAGGATGAAGGCATGGCCCTTGGAGATGGACAGGCGCTGCATGGCCGGGAACTGGTGGCTGCCAGGTGGTGTCGGTGATCTGCAGCGTGCACACGCTCTTGTCGCAGCTGATCACCTGCCGGTACGTGTCCTCGATGGTGGGGATGTAGGTGTCGCGGAAGGTCCCCTTGACGAAGCGCAGCACCAGCGAGCTCTTGCCCACGCCGCCGGCGCCGAACACCACCACCCGGTAGTCGTTGCTCTGCTCCGGCATCTTGCCCCGCAGTCGCCGCCGCCGCTGCGGGGGCACAGGGAGGCGTCACCCCCCCGGATCCGGCCGATGGCCCCCCACCCACCCCGAGACGCGGCCCCGGCCGGGAGCTGGGCTCGCTGCCCTTGGGACGCCCTTGCCGGCCGGCCCGGGGTGCGGCCGCCTCGGTTATTTTTACCGGCTGCCCGCTGTGGCCATATGGCCGAGCGCGGCCACCGGCACCGCAGCTGCTGCCGAGGCTGCCGGGGGGGGCTCGCTGGGCAGGAACCCCCCCGAGCCCGCCCGGGCAGCGGGAGCGGCTCTGCAGGCGAGGTCACGGCGGCACCTGGAGCGCCCAGCTGGGCTCTCTGGCCAGGTATAGAGGTGCCCTCTCGCACACAGGCCGTGCTGCTGGCGTCCTGTCGCCCCTGTCACTCGCTGCCACCCTGTCCTATGCCTGTGCCACCCCTCCGCTCGGCTCCCGCCCCGGGGATGCGCTGGGGAGAGGAGGGAAGGAGCGTGGCACAGCCGTGGGCTGCGGGTCAGAGACTCCCCTGGCCACCCTCAAGCTGCCAAACCTCGGTGCCCACCCACAGGGGACAGCTGGACCTGGGCAAGGTCCCCAGTGTCCCCTGAGTGATGCAGCCCCGGGTGTGAAATGAGGGGGCACAAAGAGCCCCAGGCTGGGCCCTGCTCCGGTTCCCCCCGTGCAGCGCAGGGCTGGCAGCACCAGCTCTGTCCCAGGAGGGTCCCCAGGGTGTGTGGGACCTTCACAGAGCCTTGGGGACATTAAACCCACCATGGGGCAGGGTGTCCAAAGGTGTCCAGTCACGGGAGGGGTGGGAAGGAGGGGAGGGAAGGGGGCCTGAGCACTGCTGAAGGACTGTCCTCAGCCAGCTCCACTCCACTCCTGCCACCCCAGTTGAGGGAAGGGGGACAGCAAAGTGCCCCAGACAGCCCTGGGCTGGTGACTGCCCTGGGCATGGCAGCTCCTGCATCCCCGAGCATCTCCAGGGGAACCAGCCCCTTCCCACCACTGCATCCCCATCCCAGGGCACTGGGGGAGTCCAGACCCCGCAAAGCAGCCCCAAAACCCCGGCATGTCCCCAAACACCAGAGCCAGGTGAGATGGGAGCTGGAGGAGCCCATCCCTCGGGCAGCCAAGGAGTTCATCCCACCGTGAGCTCCTTGGATCCCACCACGCTGGGAGCGTCACCAGCACCCGGGGGCTGGGGCTGCAGCGGAGGCCGGGGCTGAGCTGGCGTGTGGGAACATCCAACCTCGGCCAGGGCTGGCAATGATCCCACCCTGTCCCACCCGTCCCATCCCACTTGTTCCACCTGCCCGTCCCACCTGCCCATGGCACAGCCAAAAGAGCCTCTGACCTCACAGCCTGGCCATGGGGCTGAGGTGAGGGGCTGGGCAGAACCTGGGGGGCTCTTTGGGGTGACCTCCATGGCCTGTGCGCAGCAGCACCCCAGATCCCAACAGTCCCTGGTGCCCGAGGGTCAGGAGCACGGCCCCCCTCAGCTCGTGGGCAGGGATGGCCCGGGCCTGATCCTGCCGGGGAGCTCTGCACCCCTCAGGACCACCCAGAACCCTCCCATTAGGGCTCCCAGCACTGGTGATGACACTGGTGGGGACCTGGGGGTCAGGACGGAGGGCAGGGCAGGGGTGAGGCATCAGGGGTGGGATGGAAGGGCAGGATGAAGATGGAAGGGCAGGATGGAGGGATGAAGGGGCAGGAGAAGGGGCTGGATGGAGGTCGGAGGGGCAGAGGAAGAGCAGGGCGGACCAGCATCCCGCTCAGGATGGAGACTGGAGAGGCGGGGGAAGAGCAGGACACAGATGGAGAGGCAGAAGGGGCTGGACGGAGCGGCAGGATGGAGATGGAGGAGCAGGAGAAGGGGCGGGAGGGACGAGCATCCCGCTCAGGATGGAGATGGAGAGGCAGCAGAAGGGCAGGGACAGATGGCGGGGCAGGGTCGCGGGTCCCCCCGCGCCGCTCCCCTCCCCGGCCGGCAGCACCCCCGCTCCCCGCGCCGGCCGCGCTCCCTCGGCCCCCGCCGCGCCGGTCGCATTGCGGTGCCCGCCGCCTCACCGTGTCCTGCCCGGGATCCGCCCTTGGCTGCGGGCGGCGCGGCGGCCTCAGCGCATGGCCCGGCCCGGGGCGGCCCCGGCGCGGCGGCTCCGCTCCGCCCGGCGCGGTTCGGTGCTGCGGGGCTCGGCGGGGCTCGGCGGGGCTGCGGCCGCTGCGGCGGGGCCGGCTCGGCTCGGCGGGCTCGGCTCGGCTCGGTGCGGTGCGGTGCGGCCGCCGCAGAGCCGATCCCGCCCCGCCGCCGGCCCCGCCCGCCGCGCCCGCCCCGCCCGGGGCCCCGGACCCCCGGGCCCGGCCCCGAGCGGCTCCGGGACGGGGAGCGGGACACACGGACAGGGATGTGCGGACAGGGATGGGGACACACGGACAGGGATGTGCGGACAGGGACACACGGACATGGATGGGGACACACGGACAGGGATGTGCGGGGATGGAGGCACACGGGTAGAGATGGGGATCCATGGGATGGAAACACAGGGACGGGGACAGACGGACAGACAGACAGACAGGAACGGGCTGGGGACACACGGAGAAGGGACACAAACAGGGTCATAGGGAACACGCAGGGATGGGGACAGGGAGACACAGGATGAGGAACACGGACAGGGACCCCACACGGACATGTGCACAGGTGGGGACATGAATCCACATGAGGAGAGACAGCCCAGGGACTCGTGGACGGGGACAGAGCCCCGCAGGTGGTGACAGGGGACACACGGACAGGACAGACGGATGCCAACGTCCCAGCCAGGCAGGGCACAGGGGGCAGAGGGTGCCGTGACACCCCGTGGCATTTGGGGGTGTCCTGGGCAGCGATGCTGGGCTTTGGGGACAGAGGTGCCACCCCAGCACAGGACCGGGAGCCTGCACACACACCACAGGGCCTTTGTCACCAACTGGTGTCACCTGCTCACGGCAGGGCCCCAGAACCCCAGAGGGGCCCTTGAGGGGACACACTGGGGGTCCTGGTGGGGCTGTGGGACACTCAAGCACTGGCTGAGCGCCCCCAGTACCTGAGTGGGACCAGAACAGCCCCAGGGTGACATTCCCGGGCTCTGTGTCCCACCACCGGTGACCGGTGACTCTGGGGGTGACACGGTCCCTGTCACAGCCGGGGTCTGCTCCCGCCTCCCCCCCACCCCACCCCAGCTCCTGAGCGGCAGCAATTAAAATCCGCAGCCTCTATTAATAGCAGCGGGCGGGCACCGGGCCGCGGTGGCACCCACGCGCTGGCACCGCGTCCCCACGGCAGCGGGGAGGGGGCACGGGGACCTCGGCCAGCCCCGCCAGGTGACAAGGCCGGCCCGGAGGTGGGGGTGGCAGCCTCAAACACCCCCCCCCCCCCGCCCCGCCGCGCTCGGAGCCGGCCGGATACTCCTCGTTAAGAGGGAATGAATGAGTTTTCCTTGATCATTTTTTTTTCCTGCGGCTCCTCCTCGTTCCATTGAGCCGCAGCTCCCCGCCGGGCCTGACGCAACGGGGCGGCCGCTCACGCAGGGCTGAATCACGGCGCTGCCGAGCGGGAGGGGCCGGGGGGGGTCCTGTGCCCCCTCCCCCGGGCTCGGCAGGGCTCCGCGAGGGTCCGGCCCGAGGGGTTTGGCTGCCCAGGAGGGGCTCAGCCCACGCCGGGGCCGGGCACGTGTGGCCGCCGCGTGAGCCGGGACGTGAAAAAAAGCGAGCGGCAGCGAGAGGAGAAGGGCAGGGAATTTATTGGGAGCAGCAGGGCCTCCTCCTCCTCCTCCTCCTCCACGCTGGAGCACGGGATGATCCTGTGGATGAACCCCCCTCAGGGCGGCGGGGTGAGGATGGGGGAGCTCAGCACCCCCGGCACTTCACGGCCCCCCCCGAAAATCCCAAATTGCAGCAGGACGGGTGCGAAAAGGAGGTGACAGCCCGACAGGGGACACTCACACCGTGTCACCTCCCCTCTTTGTCCCTGGCAGGAGCGAGGTCGAGCCCCAGGGGAGGTGAAACAGCCCCGAGGCTTTGCCACAATCACGTTCTCCTCATCCTCGCTGCTTTGTGTCACGCCAGGCCCAAAATAACCTCCCTCCGCACACACCCCCCTCTCCACTCCAGGTTTTCAAAGGAAGATTAATTGACTCGGGGATGTTGCAGCAATTAAACTAACGAGCCCCAGGATCTGTCAGATGATGCTCAGCTGCCTCCATATGCTGCAGCTGGGCCACCGCGGAGGCTCCGAGCCTCCTTCCCGCTGCCGGCACTGCGCCATCCTCATAATTCCATCAGCGCTTCCAGCAGCCCGGCGGAAGCTGCTGCAGGAGAGAAGGCTCCGGGTAATTAAAATGCAGCCCCTGCCTGAGCCGGGCTCTGTTTCACAGCTGGGAGGGAGCACGTTCCCAGCTCCAGCCTCTGATCCCGGCTCCTCGCTCCCAAGGGCAAATCCAGCGGGATCAGCAGCACACGGAGCTTCCCAGGGGCTCTGCAGCTGCTGAGAGCTGCTCGTGTCTCTCAGCATCACCTCCACTCCCCGCCAAGCGAGGAGATTCCATTCCTTTGGAAACCTGGAAAAGCCTTGGAGCAGCCCCTGATGGGAACTGCTCAGCCCAGTGCTGAAAACACGGGAGTTTGCCCCAAAATATCAGGGCTGGAAATTGTTACTGCCCATTTCCTGCAAGCTCATGGAGCCCAGGTTCTGGAAAACGAGAGGATCTGCTCCATCCCTGGAAGTGTCCAAGGCCAGGCTGGATGGGGCCTGCAGCCACCTGGGATAGCGGAAGGTATCTCTGCCCATGGCACTGGATGGGCTTTAAGGTCCCCCCAAACCATCCTGGGATCCATCCTCTGATTTTCAGAGGTTTTCCTTAGGGAATGCTCAGCCTGTGGATATGATGCCGAGAAGGAAGCAGGGTAGAGGGGCCCGGCCTCATTTCTTCCATGAATCCCTGGGAAAGCTGAGCTCCCCCAGCCCCAGGTGGGGCACTGGAAGCTGTGCAGAGGCAGCAGGGCCTGGAAGGCCCGAGCCCCACAGGGATGTTATTTTTGGCAGCTCTTACAACCAGGTTTTGCTCCGAACTAAGCCAGCGAAAGCAGCTTAGTGCAGCCTGGCAATCCCTGCTCCCACCTGCTCTGCCTCCGCTGCTGTTTGTTCCTCACCTCCTCGGAGCCCCTGGAGCAGGCTCCCGGCCCATTCCGGAGCATGGGCGAGGGGAAGGAGGCAGAGTGGGCTCTGGGCAGTGCAGGAAGCTACACATACTCGAGGAGCTCTTGGAAGCAGATTTTACCCAGATCCTTCATTCCTGTGTCCGCTAATCCCTGCAGCCCCCTCGGGAAGGGCCAATCCCTCGGGACATTCCTCACTCTGGAAGAGATTCCTCTCCTCCAGGTCATCATGGAAACACCGCCCGGGCTGGGCCGTTCCAGCGGCGAGAGGGGCAGCTCCTCCCGGTGCTGGTGCCAGTGTGAGGAGATGAGGTTTTGCTCCCCGAGGCTCCCGGCTCACCACGGGATGAGCACCAGCCCAGCCAGCGCGGCGTAACCCAGCACCAGGCACAGCACCTTGAGCAGCCGCTGGCTCTTGTCCTCCAGCTCCTTGGCCAGGATCTCGAAGAAGGTGACGAAGAGGAAGGTGCCGCCGGCGACGCCCTGCAGCAGCAGGGACACGACGCTGCCCGCGGCGTTCCCGCTGCTCTCGATGCCCATCCCGACGCCGATTCCCAGCGGGATCATCAGGCACACGGCCACCGCCAGCTTGGCCGCGTCCCTCAGCACCAGCGACGCCTTGGCCATGCTGATGCCCAAGGCCACGGCCACCAGCGTCTCGTGCACGGCCACTCCCAGGAACAAGCTGACCACTCTGCCGCCGTCCTCCTGCAAGCCCAGGGCCAGGCCCTCGAAGATGGAGTGCGTGCAGAGGGCGAACACCAGCCCCAGCAGGCGCCGGGGGCCGCAGCGCGACAGCTCGGGGAGGCTGAGGCTGTGGGAGTGGGCGCCGTGCTCCCCGTACGGGGCGCGGCCTCGCGACGAGGCGATGAAGGGGCTCTCGTACTCTGAGTCGCTGCCCGCGTCCGAGCCGGCGTTGAAGGTCTCCAGGTCGATGAAGGAGGGTTTCTCCTTCTGGAAGCTCAGGAAGAGCTGGTCCACGAAGACTGTCAGGAAGAAGCCGACCATCATGATGGTCTCGGCCACCGGGTAGTCCGTGGTGACGTTGTTCTGCCTGAGGACCTCATCGAGCTGGGAGGGAGCAAAAGATCCTCTCTGTTATGTCTCTGGAGGGAGACATTCCTACAGATCCACAGTGAATCCACCCCTTTATCCCTCTGGAGGGAAACATTCCCACAGATCCACAGTGAATCCATCCTTTATCCCTATGGAAGGAAACATTCCTACAGATCCACAGTGAATCCATCCCTCTTATTCCCCTGAAGGGAACCATTCCCACATGGACACAGATCCACAGTGAATCCACCCCTTTATCCCTCTGGAGGGAAACATTCCGACAGATCCACAGTGAATCCACCCCTTTATGCCTCTGGAGGGAAACATTCCCAGATCCACAGTGAATCCACCCTGTTATCCCTCTGAAGGGAGATATTCCCACATGGACGCTGCCTGGGATACCGGCCTTGGCAGGGGACAGGGAATCTCTGCGCTGCTGTTTGATCCTCACACCCCACAGCCTCCTCTGTATCCCCAAATCCATGGAGAGAAGCAGGAGGAGGGCACAGCAGAGAGGTTTGAGGCGGCTCCAGCAGGACACAGAGCCCTCACTCCCATTCCCACCTGGGGTCCCGCAGGCTCAGACATCCCTAATCCAGGATTTCACCAGGCCTCACCTTCCCTCTCACGGCGGGCAGCAGGGCGTTGAAGCAGGTGGCCAGGAAGACGCCACCTCCAAAGGAATTCCAGAGCGCCAGGATTTTCCGGGAGCGCTGAGCCTTCTCGTAGTCGGCCTCGATGATCCTGACGGGCAGCAGAGCCCCGGCCAGCACCAGAACACAGATCCCCAGCAGACACAGCACCTTGGCCAGCACGATCCTCATCCTGCCCGTGATTCCAGACCCTGCAGGGAGCCTCTGGATGTGCTCAGAGCCGAGACATCAGCCTCAGGGAGAGGAGCTGCCTGGGGATGGGAATAAAACAGAGATTTTTTTTCCTTTATGAGCTGTAGGAAACAGCAGGGGAAAGTTAAAGCTGTGTTCAGAAGGAATTTTAAAGCCCTGGAATTGCGGTCACCTCAAATCACCCTTCCCTGGAGGTTCAGGTTGGATTCCAAGCCCTGGCCTTGGACACTTCCAGGGATATGGGAGCCACGGGGAAATCCTTGTCAGGGCCTCCCCACCCTCACAGGGAGGAATTCCTTCCCAAAACCCCATCCATCCCCTCCCCAAACCCCATCCATCCCCTCCCCAAACCCCATCCATCCCCTCCCCAAACCCCATCCATCCCCATCCCAAACCCCATCCATCCCCATCCCAAACCCCATCCATCCCCATCCCAAACCCCATCCATCCCCATCCCAAACCCCATCCCAAACCCCATCCATCCCCATCCCAAACCCCATCCATCCCCTCCCCAAACCCCATCCATCCCCATCCCAAACCCCATCCATCCCCATCCCAAACCCCATCCCAAACCCCATCCATCCCCATCCCAAACCCCATCCATCCCCTCCCCAAACCCCATCCATCCCAGCCCTGTGGCAGTGGGAGCCATTCCCTGTGTCCTGCCACCCCAGGCCCTGTGCCAGGTCCCTCTCTAAGGGACAGAGAGAGGAATTCAGACCCCAGCAGGTGACACTGACTCACTCCAGGCCCAAAATCTGTGCCCAGGCACCACCCACACCTGTGCCAGGGCAGAGGGAAGGGATAAAATCCTCCTTTTCCAGAGCTCACACCTCTGGAACACACCTGGCTCCCCCCAGAAACCCTTGAACCTCATTTTCCCCCCATTTTTAACCCAAACCAGTCCCCTCCAAAGCCTTGAGCTCCCGAGTTCAGGTGGAGCAGCCACATCCAACCTCCCTGAATGGGGCTGGAGCAGCTCTCAGGCAAAGGAAGCCCAGGAACACTTCGTGGTTCTCCTCACCTGCTCCTCCTGCACACCCGGGCTGCGTCCCCAGCCCCAAAACTGCTGCAACAAGGGATTAACTCAGCCCCTGCTTGGATTAGTGGCTCATAACGAAGCATCCAAGCGATGAAAAAGATTATATAAAGCAGGCAAGGCTCTGTGGGAGGAGAAACAAAAGGGTTCCTCATGCACGAGCCTCTAAATCCTGGAGTTTCTGTCCAAAAACCAGCCCTTCCAAGCCTTTGAGATCGTCCCATCACTTTTGACAAGGGGGTGATGGGGAAGGGGCTCCTCCCAGACCCTGAGCACACCGAAAGGCAGCAGAGATGAGGGGAGAGGTTTCGGGGTTGAGGAGGGGGCTGAGCAGCTCAAATGGGCAGAGTTCAGCTGGGAAGACCCTTAGAGGGGCTCGGGGTCTGCCCTGAGCACTCCAAGGCGGGGAAGGGGCGCAGCTCCAGCCCCTCACAGGCAGATGGAGCCCAGCTCCTGCCTCTTGGGATGGGGAAGGGGCCCAGCCCGAGCCCCTCATGGCGAGGAGGGGCCGTATCTCCCTCACAGGAGCTTGGGCTCCACCGCCATCCCCTCACACCGAGAGCGGCCACATCCCCCGTCCCTCAAGATAAGGTTGGGGTCCAGCCCCGCTCACCCCCGGCTCCCCCAGCCCCGCTGTGACCCCCGGCTCCCGGCCCCGGCGCCGCCATCCCCTCACGACCCCCGGCCCCCGTTACCCCGGTAACCGCCCCCCCCCTCCCCCGCCACTCACGGCCGGCCCCGCTCGCTCCCGGCCCGGCCGCCCCGCACGCGCCCGCCCACGGCACCCTCCCATTGGCTGAGCCGCAAAAGGAGGTTTCTAATTGGTCGACAGAGCCGTCAATCAACGCGCCCACACCCGGCTCGGGGGAAGCGGCGATTGAGGTCCGCGGGAAACGCGTTCCGCAGCGCTGGGTTCCGGGGGCAGCGCCGACTGCCCGGGATCACCGGGAACCTGAAAAACCGGGAAAAGCGGGAAAAAACGGGAAAAAAACGGGAAAAAACGGGAATGGGAAAAACGGGAAAATCGGGACAGAGCCCCCACACCCCATGCTTCTGCCGCTCTGTGATCAAACTGCACCAACGGCAGCTGAGGGATGCTGCAAGGAGATCTGAAGCGCACCTGAAAATTCCATAAAATTCCACAGAGTTCCATAAAATTCCCACTTTTGTTTGTTTGTTTGCTTTTGGTTTTGTTTTTGTTTTTCGCTGTCAGCTCCCAGAACAGCCAGGAATTTTTGGCAAAGTCTAAAAGGAGCCCGGCAGCTCAGGGCCAGCCAAAAATCCTCAGGGATCAGGAGCAGCTCCAGGCAAGGCAGGAGAAATTCCCTGGAAAACTTCCCCAGGAATTCAGGGTTGGAAAAAAACCAAACCAAACCAAACCAAAAAATTAAAAATAAAAAATTAACAAGTCAGGAAAGAATGAGGAGGAAAGGAAAAGAGCACGAAATGAGCTGAAAACAGGGAAAACGGCTCCGTGCTTTCCATAGTTTTGGATAATTCCAGAATATTTTCCTTTCCAGCCTCAATTTCCTTTGGCGAGGCAACAAAAAAAAAAAGCAGCTGAAGAGAAATTCAAGGCAATTTGGGGAAGCAGAAGTAGGGGAAAAATAGAAAGCTTTCTTATTTTTGTGCTGTGGAAAAACGCAGGATGAGAATACCCCCTGGGAAGGACCAAAAAAATTGGGGAAAATGGGATAAATATTGCGAAAATTGGCATAAAATGAGCCCTGAGGCCACAGAAAGTTCTGGAAAATCACATGAGCACGACGGGATAACAACCAAAGTGTCCAAACTTTTTTTTTTTAATTATTATTTCTCACGAGTGACACGAACCACACGAATTCCACGGAGCCTCGATCGAAAAAAAAAAAAAAAAAAGAAAAAAAATCGCTTTCTTCCATGATTTTTTTTTTTCCGTCTCCCGAACGTTCCAGAGGGGCTCCTCCTCCCCTAGGAGCCAAAAAAAAATCGCGCTGAAATCCAGTTTGGATTTTGAAAAATAAAAATCCTCTGATTTCACCCAGCTGGGTTTGGAGGCGGCTCCGGGAGCTTCTCCCCGCCCAAATCCTGGATTTTTGGATCCGAATTTGGGGTTTTTGGATTCCCTCCACCCCACCCCAGCCAGAGGCCGATCGCTGACATGCAATTAAAACAGAAATAATCGAAATAATCCGGAAAAAAAACCTCCTTTAAACACACTAAAAACACCTTCGCTCCCTCCCCGCTCATTCCACGGGAGAAATTCCCGTTTTTGTTGGTTTTTTTCCCGACTTGCTGGATTTTCCTGGATTTTTTGGGATTGCAAAAAAACCCAAAAACGCCTTCGGGAGGTTCAGTCCTGACTCCTCCCTGTAGATCCCGGAGAGGGGAGCAGCGAAATTCCCGAAAATCCCAGATTTGGAGCGAAACCTTCATTCGCAGAGGGTGGAAAAATCCCAAAATTCCGGGGTGGGGGGGATTCAAACACTTCTTGGAAGTGGCTCCCGAGGGGAAAATAAGGAAAAATTCGCTCGGAAATCCTTCAAACAACAAAAAAAATCGGGAATAAAACCCCCCTGAGGCAGCAAATCCCCGCAGGAATTTGGGAATTTCCCGGTGGAATTCTCTCAGGTCGGGTGGGAAATTCCGAGTTCAGCTCCGCTGGAGCTGGCAGGAGGAAAAATAAACCAAAAAACCAAAAAAAAACCTGGGAAAAGGAGGAAAAAAAAGGAGGAGCAAAGGAAAATCGGGAATTCTTGGTGACATGCAGGGCACGGGAGGATTTGGGAATTTTGTTTTGTTTTTTATCCGTTCTATTTTTGGGTTTTTTTTCCCCCCTCTTGGACACTTCCAAGTCAAGAAATGGCAACACGGACGTGGATCCCAGCTGGAAAAGCAAATTCCAGAATTTCCAGGGGCTGTGGAGAGAGGGAGAGAGAAAAAAAAGGAATTTCATCATTTAAATTTGTTTTCTTTTCATTTATTTTCATTTAATCTATTTATTTTGACTTTATTTTATTTCAATCTAAATTTCAAAAAAAAAATTTATTTCAATTTCAATTTATTTCTGTTTCATTATTTTAAATCTAAATAAAACTCATTAAAATTTCTTTCATTACCTTAATTTTAAATTATTTTAATCTTATTTCAATGATTTTCATTTTAATTTAATTTCTCATTTTTTTCAATTCACAAATGTTATTTTTAATTCTTTCTAAAACTTTATTTTTATTAAAGTTTACCCCAATTAGCATTTTTAATATATGTTCAAAATAATTTTTAATACTTTGACCACAGCATTTTAAAGGAATATTTTCATTTATAATAAAGTTCAAGTATTTAGCATTTACAAGAAACATTTTTTTAGTTTATAATAAAGTTTTATCATTTGGCACTTTTATTAATTTTTTTTTATAAATTTTAGTTTGACCATTTCTAACATTTTTAAAAGATTTTGAATAAAGTTTTATCACTTAGCACTTTTAAAATTCTTTAAGCTTTTAATAATGTTTGACCATTTTTTAATCACTTTAAAAATCTTTAAATTAACGTTCAATTAAATATTTTAAGAATAACATTAAATAGAATTTTTAGTGTAAGATTTTGAATAGTTTTAAATAACTAAATAAATTTCACTTAAAATTATTTTAATAATTATTTTTCATTTTTAAGAATTAAATAATTTAAGTAGTTTGAAATAATGTAAATAGTTTTAATTTTTTTTGAAATAATTATTTATTAGCATTTTAAATCACTTGAAATAGTTTAAAATAATTTTAATAATTGTAAATAATTTAACATCTTTAAAGATTTTTAAAACAAGTTTTTTTAAAACAGCTTGACCGTTTTATTTCTAACAATAAGCACTAATTACTTCTTTGATATTTGAAAGAAATGATTATTATTTATTTAACAGCTTTAACAAGAAATAATTATTTATTCAATATTTTTCCTAAACAGTAATTTTTATTTAGTACCTTTGATAAGTAATTCTTAATTTACTGCTTTAATAAGCAATAATTATTTAATAAATTTAATAAGAAATGTTTACTATTAATTTAATATTTTTTAAAATGTAACAACAATTTCTTTCATAACTCTACCAAGAAATAAACAACAAATTCGCGATCAAACTCCCGCATTTTACCTTTTAAACCCCATTAAAAAAAAAAAAAAAAAATTTAAAAAAAATTCAAAATAAAGGTTAAAAACATCTTTATTGAATAAATATTTGATTTCGGGCTGGGAACCGCGGCTTCTCCCCTTCTCCCACCTCACTCCTGCTGCTCCTCGTTGCTGGCGCTCGGGGTCCGGCTCCGGATCTGGCTGCGGAGCTGCTCGATGAGCTCGGGGTTCTGCTGCTGCATCTGCTGCGCAAACTGCTGGCCCCTGCGCAGGGACACGGGGACATTGGGGACACGGGGACATTGGGGACATTGGGGACAGCAGGGACATTGGGGACATTGGGGACATTGGGGACATTGGGGACAGCGGGGACATTGGGGACAGCAGGAACATTGGGGACAGCAGGGGACACGGGGACATTGGGGACATTGGGGACAGCAGGGACATTGGGGACATTGGGGACAGCGGGGACATTGGGGACAGCAGGAACATTGGGGACAGCAGGGACATTGGGGACAGCGGGGACATTGGGGACAGCAGGGACAGCAGGGACACGGGGACATTGGGGACAGCAGGGACACGGGGACATTGGGGACATTGGGGACATTGGGGACATTGGGGACAGCAGGGGACATTGGGGACACGGGGACATTGGGGACATTGGGGACAGCAGGGACATTGGGGACATTGGGGACACGGGGACACGGGGACATTGGGGACAGCGGGGACATTGGGGACAGCAGGAACATTGGGGACAGCAGGGGACACGGGGACATTGGGGACATTGGGGACAGCAGGGACATTGGGGACATTGGGGACAGCGGGGACATTGGGGACAGCAGGAACATTGGGGACAGCAGGGACATTGGGGACAGCGGGGACATTGGGGACAGCAGGGACAGCAGGGACACGGGGACATTGGGGACAGCAGGGACACGGGGACATTGGGGACATTGGGGACATTGGGGACATTGGGGACAGCAGGGACATTGGGGACATTGGGGACACGGGGACATTGGGGACAGCGGGGACATTGGGGACACGGGGACATTGGGGACAGCGGGGACATTGGGGACATTGGGGACAGCAGGGACATTGGGGACAGCGGGGACATTGGGGACATTGAGGACAGCAGGGACACGGGGACATTGGGGACATTGGGGACAGCAGGGACATTGGGGACATTGGGGACAGCGGGGACATTGGGGACATTGGGGACATTGGGGACAGCGGGGACATTGGGGACACGGGGACATTGGGGACATTGGGGACAGCAGGGGACATTGGGGACATTGGGACATTGGGGACAGCGGGGACAGCGGGGACATTGGGGACAGTGGGGACATTGGGGACATTGGGGACAGCAGGGACATTGGGGACATTGGGGACAGCGGGGACATTGGGGACAGCAGGGACATTGGGGACATTGGGGACAGCGGGGACATTGGGGACAGCAGGGACATTGGGGACATTGGGGACAGCGGGGACATTGGGGACATTGGGGACATTGGGGACAGCGGGGACATTGGGGACAGCAGGGACATTGGGGACATTGGGGACATTGGGGACATGGGGACATTGGGGACATTGGGGACATTGGGGACATTGGGGACAATGGGGACATTGGGGACATTGGGGACACCGGGGACAGCGGGGACATTGGGGACAGCAGGGACATTGGGGACAGCGGGGACATTGGGGACATTGGGGACAGCAGGGACACCAGGACATTGGGGACAGCAGGGGACAGCAGGGGCATCAGAGGACAGAGGGGACACTGGTGACACAGGAGAGGGGACACTCGAGACACAGGCAACAGCCTGGGATATTCCCAGCCCTGGATCCTGGATTGTCCCCAGGACTGTCCCTTGGGATTGTCCCCAGGCTGTCACCAGACTGTCCCTCCAGGGCTGTCCCCAGACTGTCCCCAGTGTGTCCCCTGGGCTGTCCCCAGACTGTCCCTCCAGGGCTGTCCCCAGACTGTCCCCAGGGCTGTCCCTCCAGGGCTGTCCCCAGTGTGTCCCCAGGACTGTCCCCAGGCTGTCCCCAGACTGTCCCCAGGCTGTCCCCAGTGTGTCCCCAGGCTGTCCCCAGACTGTCCCCAGTGTGTCCCCAGGACTGTCCCCAGGCTGTCCCCAGACTGTCCCCAGACTGTCCCCAGTGTGTCCCCAGGCTGTCCCCAGACTGTCCCCAGTGTGTCCCCAGGCTGTCCCCAGGCTGTCCCCAGACTGTCCCCAGACTGTCCCCAGTGTGTCCCCAGGCTGTCCCTCCAGGACTGTCCCCAGGGCTGTCCCTCCAGGGCTGTCCCCAGACTGTCCCCAGACTGTCCCCAGGCTGTCCCCAGACTGTCCCCAGTGTGTCCCCAGTGTGTCCCCAGGCTGTCCCCCAGCTGTCCCCAGGCTGTCCCCTGTGCACTCACGCCTGGATCAGGCTGGCCAGGTCGTTGGTGGAGGGGCTGCTCCCGGCCGCTCCCATGGAGTTGTGGCCTCCCGAGATCATCCCGGACATTCTGGCAGGGAAAGAAGGGTCAGAACTGGGGAAAAAAAAAATCCCTAAAAATCCCCAAAAATCCCCCCCCAAAATCCCTAAAAAAACCCGTAGCTTACCCCTGGGAATGGGAGCAACTTCCCATCCCGGGGATTATGGAATTCCCTGCACCAGCTTTTCCTGGATCAGCTGGAAGTAAGTAATTAAACTGAACAATAAATAATAATTATGATAATACCAATATTCCCAGATTTATGGGATTACAGCCCTGCTTGTTCCCTGCTCTGCATCCAAGACAGGATTCCCTGGATTCCCTCCGGGGCTGTATCCAGGTGGGAATTCCAGCTGGCACAGGGAGAAGCCAATGGGAGCCCAGTGGTCTCATCCCAAAATCCAAGGATTTTGGGGCTCCAGAGGGTCTCTCCCTCCTCCCAGGAGAAAGCCTGAGCCTTCCCTTGGATTTATGAAATGGATTATTACGGTTTTATTTCTTAAAATATTGTGAAGCGCTCCTCACAAGCATTCAGGAATGGGAATATTCCCATTTTAAACCACGCTGGGAAATGCTGAAATCCCATAAAACTGCAGCGGGGCCAATTCCAGGGCCACGATCTATCCCATCCCCACCTTCCCTGTGGAAGAATTTGATTCAAATCTCTCTCCCAGAGCACCCAAACCACCCTGGCTCAGGGAACTGAGGTTCCGAGCCCCCCTCCAACATTCCTGGCTTGAATTCCCACCAGGAAAGGTCAAACCCAGGCAGAGAGAGCCCGGAATTTCCATTTCAATTTTTCAAAATGGTGAATTTAAAAGCTTTAAATTAAAACGTTAGATGAATTAAAATTAGAGAAATTTAAAAAAAAAAAAAAATTAAAATTGTGAATTGAGAAGAATGAAAAAACTCAATCAAAGGGAGGGAATTAATGAAAATAAAGAGGAAAAGGAACGAAAGCGGGATCCAACTCACAGCTGTTGTACTTGGGGGTTGTTCATGAGGTTTGAGGCCTGTGGGGAAATAAAAAACAACACCCGGGTCAGACAGCAGGGACAGAGCGGGATCAACCCCCAAAAAAAGCCTGGGAATCCTCGGGAATCTGGGGAAAATGGGGGAAAAATGGGGGAAAGTGGCAAAAAGAAGAGAAAAGGCCGAGCCCAGAGCAGAGCGGGCCTTTCCAAAGCCTGTGGAGAAATTCCCACAGGAATTGTCTGAGCTGAAGGGAACAGCAGCAGCTTCCACACAGCTCCAGGGATTGGGAAAAGCTTCCTGAGAGGCCTCATCCCGAGGAATTCCATGTGGAACACACCAGAGCTCCTGGAGAGGCCCCATCCCAAGGAATTCCCTGTGTGGAGAGCTCCTCCAACCCAAGGAATTCCCTGTGGGGAGAGCTCCTCCATCCCAAGGAATTCCATGTGGGGAGAGTTCCTCCATCCCAAGGAATTCCCTGTGGGGAGAGTTCCTCCAACCCAAGGAATTCCATGTGTGGAGAGCTCCTCCAACCCAAGGAATTCCCTGTGGGGAGAGTTCCTCCATCCCAAGGAATTCCATGTGTGGAGAGCTCCTCCAACCCAAGGAATTCCATGTGTGGAGAGCTCCTCCATCCCAAGGAATTCCCTGCGGGGAGAGCTCCTCCAACCCAAGGAATTCCATGTGGGGAGAGCTCCTCCAACCCAAGGAATTCCATGTGGGGAGAGCTCCTCCATCCCAAGGAATTCCCTGTGGGGAGAGCTCCTCCAACCCAAGGAATTCCATGTGGGGAGAGCTCCTCCATCCCAAGGAATTCCATGTGGGGAGAGCTCCTCCATCCCAAGGAATTCCATGTGGGGAGAGCTCCTCCATCCCAAGGAATTCCATGTGTGGAGAGCTCCTGGAAGGCCCCATCCCGGGAAGCCCGAGGCTCTGGAATTACCATGCTCATGAAGCCGGGGTTGTTCAGCAATCCGGCCAAGTCGAAGCCTCCGGGGCCGCCGGTCTGCACGAGAGAAACCGGAGCTGCTGGAATTCCTCATTCCCGCCCCGCATCCCCAGAGGGAATCCCATCAGGAACGGTTTGGGATGAAGGGATCCATCCCCACCCCCTGCCAGGGGCTCTGGGGACACCTCCCACCATCCCAGCGCACTTCCACAACCCCGGCTCCTCCGGGAATTCCATCCCAGCCCCTCACCGCCCTCCCAGCCAGGAATTCCTTCCCAAAATCCCACCCAATTTCCCCTCTCTCAACAAGAAGCCATTCCCTGCGTCCTGGAATTCCATTCCTCGCCCCAAATCCCTCTCCTGGAGCCCCTTTAGACCCTGGAAGTGGCTCCAAGTTCTGCCTGGAGCTTCTCTTCTCCAACCTCCTCTTGGACACTTCCAGGGATCCAACTTCTTTGGGAATTCCATCCCATCCGGTGGCTTTTAGTGTGGGAAAGAAACCTCTTTAACCTCAATAAATTCCCGAATTCTTACTGGACTGGGAGTCTCCTTCATTTTCTGTTCGGCTATTTTGAGGTTGGATTTGTACGTTTCGTTGTCCGGATCCAACTCCAGAGCTTTTTTGTAGTAAACAACAGCTTCCGTGTGTTTGTTTAAGCTGGAGAGGGCCAAACTGGGAAAGAAAAAGAAAAATCAAAGTCAGCAGAGGGGATTTTTTTTTTTTTCTGTCCCTTTTTAAATCTAATCGTTCCCACCAACTTCCTCAGGATTGAGAAATACTCATTTTTCTCCACCCTTAAAAAAAACCCCGAAAAAGCAGGAATTCTTTTCACGGCGGAACAAACTGATGAAAACCCCTGCTCTGGGGTGTCCGGGGATTTAAAACTCCAGCGGGGAAAGGTGGAAAATTCCGAGGGGAAGCTGGGAAATCCCTGCTGCTCACCCCATCCTGCCGTAGGCTTTGCTGTAATTGGGGTCGATGCCGATGGCTCGCTCGCAGTCCCTCACGGCTCCCGCGTAATTCCCGAGTTTGCTGTAGGCAGCAGCTCTGGAAAAACAAAACAGGAGGCAGGGAATGCTGAGCAGCTGGAATATCCCGAGGGAAGTCGCCCCTTGTGATCCCAAGTGATCCCAAAGGATCCCAGCTCCAAGCAGGTCCTGGTGATCCAGGAACGTCACTTTGCGGCTCAGGAAAATCCCTTTCCTTTCCCTCATCCCTCAGTTTCTTGACATTCCAAAGAGGAAAAACTTGGGTTTAAAGCTTGGCCTCGTGGCAGTGCCAAAATCCCCAATTCCTACCCAAAATCCCAAATTCCCACCCCAAAATCCCAAATTCCCACCCCAAAAATCCCAAATTCCCCCCCCAAAATCCCCCAATCTTCACCTCAAACCCCTGATTCTCACATCAAATCCCTCGATTCCCACCCCAAATCCCAAATTCCCACCTCCAATCCGCCGATTTCCACCCCAAAATCTCCTGATCCTTACCTCAAACCCTCGATTCCCACCCCAAAATCCCCAATTCCCACCCCAAACTTTCATTTATGTTATAGTTTTGTAAGCTGTGAGCTTTAGTGAATAAACCGAGAAAACGGTTTTGTTTTTGTTTTTTTCATAAGGCTTTTTAAGAATAGATTGCTTAATTACAAAATGATATTTAAATTGTTTTTACTTTTAATTTAGTAACCGACTACTTGTGGCTTGTAATGCGGATTTTTTCTATTTAATTACAGAATGCTGCTATGACGAAGAAGGCGAAAAAGAAAAGATTAGCTTACGCCTTAAAACTTTTATTTTGCCTCATATATATTACTATAGCTTAAACCTTTAATTTTCTCCTGCGTGATATCAGACATTTTTAACAATTTGCTGAGTTTTCTGCTCAGTACCTGTTGCAGAAATAAACGGCGTTGGCCGGGTTTAACTCGATGGCTTTTCCATAAAAAGACACGGCAGCCTCGAAGTTTTCTGCCTTCATTTGGTCGTTTCCTGAAAGGAGGGTGGGAAAGGATCGTGAGGGGAAAAAAAGGGAAGAAAAAACAAAAAAAAACCCCCAGGGATAAAGCAAAGGATCCATGGAAATAGCACAGGTTTGACAGAGTGGGGCAGGGCCTAGGAATTCCAGCATTCCCGATCCTGCATCCTAAAAAATCCCCCCAGCTGCTGGCTCAAGGGGGAAGTGCTGCCTCCACACTCAGCCCAGTTTTTCCCAGGAAAAAGCCACGCACAGAGCAGGAAGGATGGATGCTCTGCTCCACACCCCACGGGATTTTTGGGATAAAAATCCCACTCATCCAACATTCCCGGCAGCAAACCCCCCGTGCCCCTGGAGCCTGAGCAGAGCAAGAGGCAGAAATAGAAAACATTCCCTTTTTTCCCCCACCCACCACCATTCCAAGCATTCCCTAGGTGCCAGGGAATTAAGATCCCCTCCCAATTAGCACCAAACCCTCGTTATCCAGCAGCTCCAGGGGTCGGTACCTTCAGTCTTGAGCCTTTCAGCTTCAGCCACGTCGTCTTCCGAGGGGGTGACGGGCTCTGAGTTCGTCCTGGAGTGCTCCAGCTCCTTCCAAAGGAGAAGCCCAGATGAGGATTCCCACAATTCCCATTTTTCCAGCCCAAAACGTTCCCCTCCCGCACGGCTCCGAGGGGAGCAGCAGCCTCCTGGAAAAGCCAGCAGGATTCAGGGAGAAGGGAACGTTCCAGGGCGCTCACTCACCTTCCCGACCACAGCTTCAAATATTTCAGGAAGGGTCTGGGACACAGCCAGGCTTTGGTCTTCCATGGAGACCCCAAACGCTGTTTCCAGGCACTGGATGGCCACTGGATAAGGAGAGTTAGGTCATTAATTAATAAATATTCACCCCTCTCTCCCTTTTTTCGGGAAAAACCAACCCAAAGCACCCGTTTTTCCCCGCGCCGGATGGGATTTTTGGGCCGTATCCTCAGATTTTGCCAAAGCTCCGAGCCGGGCAAAGCTTTCCTCTGGATTTCCTGGATGGAGCCAATCCCAATTCCCACCCCTTCAGGGATTCCTGGGGGCTGGAAGTGAATCAGGCTGAGGCTGCTGCAGCAATCCCACGTGTGGGAATGTGGGAATGGGCCCAGAATTCCAAGGAGAGATCCAGACATTTCCCCTCGCTCCGGGAAGCCTCAGCCACCTCCTCCCTCCTCAGGCTTGGGAAGCTGCTCCCAGGGAAAAGTGAGCTGCCCAGAGCTCTCCTGCCACATTTTACATCCCAAAATATCCCGTTCCCAGCACCATTCCTCCCAGGAATGTCACCCCACCCCACAGCCACGCTCCTCTCACCGTGACGGACCCACAAATCAAGGACTAAACCCTAAGCTCCTTAAGGAAACCTCTTAAGATCCGTGTGCTCTCCGTGCCCTTTGGAAGGGCCTGGAAAAACACCAGGGGACGGGGGGTTTTGGGGGGCAGAAAAAGGAAAACAACCCCACGAGCACGTAAAAAAATTTTCCCTGGAGCCACGGAATTCCCACCCCACAGAACCCTCCCGGCTCCGCCTCATCCCGGATGAACCCTCTAAGTCTCCACGCAGGGATCAGGGAGGTTTTTGACCCCAGGAACATCCTGCCTCCAGCCTAAGCTGCTCTGGGAAGAGATCAGAAGCCAGACAAGCAACCCTGGGTGTCTCCCCAAAGGAAAAACGAATTCCAAAATTCCAGCCGGGTTCGGCAGCGGTGTAGCAATGCAATATTTCAACAGCGTGCTCTTATCAGAACCCTCTGGAACTCATCAAAGTTATTACGACATGAATTGTTCTGTGATAAGAAAGAAGAGGCTGAGAAATGGAATATCAAGGTTGCAGGAGCTAAATAAAAGAAGGCCATGGAGCACTGGGCTGTAAGCGATCACGTTCCCTGAAAAGTGCACGCTAAACACGTAAACGAGATAAAAACAGAGATCCAGTAATGCGTGATCACGTGAAGGGTAGTTTTAAAATGTGTAAATACTGCTTAATGTAAACAATAAATGATTTTATTTGTATTAGTTAGCTGTCCAGAGGTCCTGAGCTGCCCAGCCGAGCCAGGGCGCAGAAAACGGGGAAACAACGCCCAAATTCTCCCAAATTCCGGCCTGACCGAGCCAGATCCACCCACCCACCTTCCAAACTCTCCTGAGCATCTGGAGACATGCTCCCGCTCTGGAGCTGGCTGTGCAGGAACTGGATGATGGAGAAGGCGAGACGCTTCTGGTCTGCCATGCTGGGAGAGAGGCTGCGAGGGGCCGGGCTCCACCGCTCCTGGCTTCCAGAAAAAACACCTGGAGAGACAGGAATTACGGATTGAAGGAGCAAAGGGCAAAGGGTTTTGCTGCTGCTGTCCCTCGGGGCGAGTTCTGGGGGATCAGGGAGGTGTTGAGGATGGATTTGGGGGATTAAGGAGTTGGTCATGGCTGGGTGAGAACTCCAGAGCGTTCCTTGTGTTCTTTAGGAATTCTCCAGGCTTGGATACACCCTCTGCTTGGCACAATCTCGCCAAGGGAAGCATCCCGGGAGTGCTGCAGGGTACGAAATCCCTGGAGCACTGAGGAGTTCAGCAGGAAAAATTCCCACTTTTCTGCTCCCCGAGCACGGCTTGGTCCTGAAACCAAAGCCAAGAAGGAATTGTTCAGAAGGAATTCTCTTTTTTAGAAGGAATTTGGTAGCCCCCGGTAGGCAGGGCTGGCCCAGCCTGTCCCGGCAAGGAAAAGGGAAGGAAATCCCAAAGCAGAGAGATCCCAAAAAGCGCAGCCCGAGGCTGGGAATTCCCAGCGATCCCACGGCAATTCCCGAAGGAAAGCGGCTCCAGCTCCGCTGCTGCCGGGCTCTGCCCCTGCCGAACCTTAACTGGGTTTGTAGCACATCCCGGCTGATTTAATTGAGAAACGAGCTCGATTTAATGAGAGCCCCAGAGCGGAGCCGGGCCCGACCGCCCCGAGGCACCGGCACCGCTCCGGGCCCGGCCCCGGGACCCCCAGAGCCCCGGTGCCCCTGCCCGCGTCCCGAAGCCCTGGCAGCACCGCCCGGACCCTCCCCCGGCGGAGGCAACCGGAGACCCCCGCCCAGCCCCGGTGCCCGCGGTGCCCCCCGCCCGGTGCCCTCACCGCGACCGGGACGGGCGATTCCCGGGGCCTGGCACCGGCAGCACCGGAGACAGAGCAGTCCTAGCGAGGGGCAAACCCGCTCCCGGTACCGCCGGTGCCGCCCCCCTCAGGCCCCGGTACACCCGGTACCGCTGCCCTAAAGCGGACCGCAACCGCGGCTGCCGGCGAGCAGCACGGCCCGGCAGCAGCGGGCCCGGAGGCGGAGGGGTCCCGGCGGTGCCGATCCCGGTGCCGATCCCGGTTCCCCCGCTCTCACCGGACACTCGCCTGGGCCGGGCGCGCTCCCGCACTGCGCATGCGCGGCGCGCACCGCGCGCCGGCGCCGCTCCGGCCCCGCCCCTCCCTTATAGGCTCAGATGGAGGCGTGGCCTGAGGCGGAAGCCACGCCCCCACCGGTACCATAGAGATGCGGGGTTGTCACGGCAACGCGCGGGGGCGTTGCCATGGGAACGGGCGGGCGGGACCCGGGGATGCTCCGCGCCCGCCCCGGGGCCGCTCCCGGCCGGCTCGGAGGGTCGCGGCGGGGATGAGCCGCCCCCGCCGCCCGCTCCCGGTGCGGTGCGGGAGAGGCGGGAGCGGCCCGGTCCTCCACGCTCCCAGCATGCCCCGCTCTCCCGCCCGCCTCTCCGGTCGGGGCACATGCTCGGTGCGTGGGGCCGGCCCGGTTTCCTCCCGGCCTCCTCAGCAGCGCGGGGTCTCCCGGTACCCCCGGCACTCCCGACATGGCCCCCCCGACAGGTACCGGCGGGATGGGGACACGCGGGGAGAGGGCGAGGGGCTGGCGCGGCGTGGGGAGAGCGGGTGGGGGGAAAGGGATGGGAGCAGCAGCACCGGGCCGGGGGCAGCAGCACCGGGCCGGGGGCAGCCCCTCAGGGCGGCCGTGGTCTCCTCTGGCCCCCCGAGTCTCCTCTGTGCCCGCGGGGCAGCGCACGGCCTTGTCCCCGAGCAGGGCACGGCCTTGGCACGGAGGGGGCGCGGGGTCGGGTTTCGGTGAAGGATTTCTCGGGACCGGGAGGGTGAAGAGCTCCCGGGGAGATGATCCCGCCGCAAATTCCCACCGCCCTCGCTCCTCCGAGCTCGGCTCCCTCCGGGCGCTCCCTGGGAGTGCTTTCCCGAGCTTTGTCCCGGTGTGAGCGGCCGCTGTCCCGCAGGGAATGTCGTGGACAGCCAGGCCCCGCGGCCCGTGGTCAGCCAGCTGCGCTGGGACCTGACGGCCGAGCAGATCGAGGCCATGGCCGCAGAGCTGACCGAGAGCACCAAGCTCGTCTACGACCGCGTGGGAGCCCAGGAGCGCGGCGAGGTCTCCTACGAGAACACCCTCAAGGCTCTGGCGGACGTGGAGGTGGAATACACAGGTGGGGACCGGGGATTGTGGGGGTCCGGGGATGCGGGAGCTGTTCCTGGGGATGCTGGGGAGGGATTCCTCCCTGGGAAGGTGAGTTTGCCTAGAGGAGCTGTGGCTGCCCCATCCCTGGAAGTGTCCAAGGCTGTCTTGGAGCCTCCTAGGACAGTGGAAGATGTCCCTGCCTGCAGCTGGGCTGGGCTTTGAGGTCGCTTCCAACCCGTTCCATGATTATTAAGAAATTTTTTTTTTTTTTTTTTTTTTTTTTTTGGCTCTGTGCTGTCACCTGCTTTTCCCTCCCCCCCCAGCTGCCAGCACAATGTTGGTTTTTTTCCCAGTTAATGTTTATACAGCGAGGAACCAGCACAAAGAACAGATTTGGAAGAGCAAATTAACCCAAGGACAGCCCTTTGGCAGCAGGAGCTGCCGCGTTCCCGAGGCTGCCCCGGCTTTCATGTGCCACCAGTGGGAACAAACGGCAGAAAAGATCCAAGAAACTCTCACCTCCTTCCTCATTTTTCCCTGGGGCGGCGGATAAATGTCTCTCCATGTGCCTTGTTTCCTGCTGGGATTTTTTTGGAGGAGTAAATTCTGATGCCGTTTTTTTGGGAGACTAAATCCTGCTGGGATCTTTTGGGAGAGCAAATCCTGCTGCGATTTTTTGGGGAGGGCGAATCCCACTGTGATTTTTTGGGAGAGTAAATGCTGCTGGGATTTTTGGGGTGAGTGTAAATCCCACTACGATTATTTTGGGGAGAGCAAATCCCACTGTGGTTTATTTGGGGAGAGCAAATCCCCCTGTGATTTTTTGAGGAGTAAATCCCGCTCTGATTTTTTTTTTGAGGGGAGCAAATCCTGCTGGGATTTTTTGAGGGGAGAATACCACGCCGTGATGGCACCAAAACTGTGCCAGTTTTTGGTGGCTTTCCAGATAATTATTTGCAGCAGAGTGACAATTCAGGCAGCCCCTCCTCGTGACACCTGTGCTCGAGCTGTCCCACCTGTCTGGGGCAGGGAGCAGCCTCATCTTCCTCCTCTCCCTGTTCTTTTTTCCCCTAAAATAATAGGAAAAAAACCAATTCCTCTTGCTCAGCAGGAGGAACGTTGAGCTCAGCACGACTGTCAGCACTTCCCTGGCTGAGCTGCCTGCTCCGCTGCTCCTGGGGGGAGAATCCAGGTGCCTGGAGAGTGCTGTTCTTGGAGGTTTTGCAGGGATAGCAGCAGGGAATGTTCTCCCTGTTTTCCCAAGTGGAATTGCTTTAGGACAGGGCGTGGTGGTTTTTGGGGAAGCGTCTGTAGGGAAGGATTGTCCCAGCTGGAGTTTTAAAGGAGACAGGGAACGCCGCTGCCATCGGGAATGATGGAATTCCTCCAGCTGGAAGGGAGCATCGAGTCCAACTCCTGGCCCTGCACAGGACACCCCAGACCTCCTGTGGGGCAGAGCCGTTGGGGGGGCTCACAGGCACAGAATTCCATGGATTTTGGGAGAGAGGTTGCGGTGGGAATGCAGCGTGCGGATGAGCTGGGCAGCGGGGAAGGAGCCGCACCCCACCTCTCCCTCACCGTGTGTGGGGAAAGCTCTGGGGCTGCCAGCCTGGCTCTGGGCGTGCAGTGGGACGTGGATCCATCACCCCTGTTCCCCTTTTGTCCTCGCAGTCCGTAGGAACATGCTGGACTTCCCCCAGCACGTGTCGCCCTGCAAGGCCATCCGCGCCGCCAGCACCGAGGCCGACAAGAAGCTCTCGGAGTTCGACGTGGAGATGAGCATGAGGCAGGACGTGTACCAGCGGATTGTGTGGCTCCAGGTGCGGCCCCTGCCACGCAGGGACCCCTGGGATTCCAGAAAATCCTTTTCCCTGGTGTCAGAGCTGAGAAGGGAAGGCTGCAGGAGCACGGTGGGGTGATGGCAGAGTGCTCCGGCTCTTAGCGAGGGATGGGAAATTTGGGGTCGGGGGCTCTGGCCCTGCTCAGACCCTTGATCTCCCCTTTGCTGTTGGTAAATCCAGCCCAGCTCAGCGGCGATGCCCCCAAAAATGCCTCCCCCAAAATGCTGACATGGCACAGAGGTGACGTGTTTAAAGCAGCGTGCGAGGAACCCGTGCCCCCAGGTGACACCCAACCAGAGCCTTCCCTGGGGGTGTTTCCATCTGCTGCCGGGTCTCTGGTGTTCCCACAACTCTCAGCTCCCTGCACCACCTGATCCTGCAGCTCCCTGAGAAAGAGGAATTCTTTATTTTTTTTTTTTTCTTTCCAGGAGAAGGCAGAGAGTGCTTCCCTGAAGCCTGAGGCAAAGAGGTACCTGGAGAGGCTGATCAAGCTGGGGAAAAGGAACGGGCTCCACCTCCCCGAGGAGACTCAGGAGGTGAGAGCACGGAATCCCAGAGTGGTTTAGGTTGAAGGGACCCTGAAGCCCATCTTGCACTGTCCCAGGTTGCTCCAAGCTGGCCTTGGACACTTCCAGGGATGGGGAAGCCACAGCTGCTTTGGGACATCTGTGCCAGAGCCTCCCCACCCTCACAGGAAGAGATTTTTTGCTGAATATCCCAGCTAATCCTGCTTGCTGTCAGTCTGAATGCATTGTCCCTGTCACAGGGAGAGGAGCCCTGGCAGGGCTCAGGGCAGGGTCTGGGGCTCAGGTTTGGGGTTTGCCCCTGATCTCGGTGGTTTTGGGTGATGTCTCCCAGCCCCACATTTTTCCTTTCCATCCAGAGGGTGATACTAACAAAGTGGGAGTTAAGGAATTTTGGGAAGCTGAAACTGTGGAATTATCACCAAATCCCTTCATGCTGGAATAGGGGTGAGGGGGGCTGAGCTGCTCAGGGGCCTCCCTTTCTTACCATGCACCAGCAGAGGAGCTCAAAACGGGGTTAAAAACAGCAGAAAAGGTGAAATGAGGAGAGAGGAGGTGTTACTGCAACACCAGCAGCTCCTGAGCTGGCAGGGGACAGGCAGGACCTTGCTGAGGTGGCTGATCCCGCCAGGTGTGACTCCAGGGAGCCTTTTGGGGCTGCTTGCACACCTCAGTTAATTCTGCACCGTTGGCTGGGTCAGAGCCAAGGCAGCTCAGCGTGGTGGGAGCAGCTCCTGGCTCTGACTTCTCTGTGATTTTCTGCGTTTTGAAGAAAATCAAAGCTATCAAGAAAAAGCTGAGCGTGCTGTGCATAGACTTCAACAAGAACCTCAACGAGGACACCACCTTCCTGCCCTTCTCCAGGGAGGAGTTAGGTACGGAGTGCTCTGCTGGCAGGGCCCTGAGGGCCTGCACTGGGTGATCCCAGAGCGTTCCCGGAGAATCCTGGGCTCTCCCTCAGCCCCTGCCTGCTCTTCTCCCAGGAGGGCTCCCTGAGGACTTCCTGAACTCCCTGGAGAAGACGGAGGATGGGAAGCTGAAGGTCACCCTCAAGTACCCACACTACTTCCCCCTGCTGAAGAAGTGCTACGTGCCCGAGACCAGGAGGAAGGTGGAGGAGATGTTCAACTCCAGGTGCAAGGAGGTTGGTGAGGCCCCACCAGGGCATCTCCCCGGGATTTGTGTTTCCTTCCGCACCGCTTCCCTTCTCCCCTGTGTCCCTCCCTCTCTGCCCTGCAGGAGAACTGCCTGATCCTGAAGGAGCTGGTGGACCTGAGGGCTCAGAAAGCTGATCTGCTGGGCTTCAGCACCCACGCCGACTTCGTGCTGGAGATGAACATGGCCAAGAGCAGCCGGACAGTGGCCACGTTCCTGGGTACGTGCCGGGGATATCCTGGGCCGGGTGTGCTGCTCCGATCCCACATCCCAACCCTGCCTGGCTTCCTTCCCCCAGATGAGCTGGCCCAGAAGCTGAAGCCCCTAGGGGAGAAGGAGCGAGCCGTGATCCTGGACCTGAAGAAGAAGGAGTGCGAGAAGCGCGGGCTGGAGTTCGACAACCGCATCAACGCCTGGGACATGCGCTACTACATGAATCAGGTGGAGGAGACCAAGTACAGCGTGGACCAGAACCTGCTCAAGGAGTATTTCCCCATGCAGGTGGTCACCACGGGCCTCCTGGCCATCTACCAGGAGCTGCTGGGCCTCACCTTCCACCTGGAGGAGAAGGCCCAGGTGTGGCACGAGGACGTGCAGCTCTACACCGTGAAGGACGCGGCCTCCGGGGAGATCATCGGGAAGTTCTACCTGGACCTGTACCCACGGTGAGGCCTGGGGCGAGGGGAAATCAGGGAGCAGGGGGAGCAGAGCCTGAGGAAGAGGAGATTCCGGATGTGTGGAGTGTGGAGGGAGCGCTGCGTGCTGGGGCAGCGATGTCACCGAGGTGTCACCAGGGGTGTCACCAGGGGTGTCCCTAGGGTTGCTCTGAGCACCACAGTGAAGAAGGCCGTGGCTGTGCCTGGTTTTTGGGAGGATCCCTGAGCCTGCTCTCCCTCCCCCAGGGAAGGGAAGTACGGCCACGCCGCCTGCTTCGGCCTCCAGCCCGGCTGCCTCTTGCCGGACTCCAGCCGGCAGATCTCAGTGGCCGCCATGGTGGCCAACTTCACCAAACCCACGCCGGACGCCCCTTCCCTGCTGCAGCACGACGAGGTGGAGACCTATTTCCATGAATTTGGGCACGTCATGCACCAGCTCTGCTCTCAGGTGAGGCCTCCCTGCGCTGGCTCAGGCTGGGGTTTTCCCCCCGTCCCGTTTTCCCCGGGAATTCCGAGCCGGCCGTGTCCCCCAGGCGGAGTTTGCCATGTTCAGCGGGACACACGTGGAGCGGGACTTTGTGGAGGCCCCGTCCCAGATGCTGGAGAATTGGGTGTGGGAGAAGGAGCCGCTGCTGCGCATGTCCAGGCACTACAAGACGGGGAGCCCCATCCCCGATGAGCTGCTGGAGAAGCTCATTAAATCCCGGCAGGCAAACACAGGTGAGGGGGGAATGCATGTCCCCTGGGTGTGGGGACGGGAAGGGGACACTCAGCGACCTGGCTGGGGACAGGAAAGGCTTTTCCTTGCTCACCGTGGTGCTGGGGGTTCTGAGGGGATGTGGGGGAAGGAGCCCACACGTGTGGGTGATGTGGTAGGTGACAATGACAAAGAAGTGCCACCCAGCCTGCCCTGCTGCCAGCAGCCTCAGTGAAGCTCCTGCAGGCATCATTGCAGGCTCGGTTTGCCTCTTCTTCCTCTTCCTCCTCCTCCTCCTCTTGGGAACAGGGCTCTTCAACCTGCGCCAGATCGTGCTGGCCAAGGTGGACCAGGCGCTGCACACGCAGACCAAGGCCGACCCCGTGGAGGTGTTTGCCCGGCTCTGTGAGGAGGTGCTGGGTGTCCCTGCCACCCCAGGTACGGGCTGCCACCCTCCCGTCCCTCTAGGCCTGCGTGGCTCAGCAAGTTCCTCTCGGGATGGGGACGGTTTCTGCTGGCTCCGGGAAAAGCGGGGCTGAAAACGCCCGGAATGTTCCTCCCTTTGTCCCCTGGGTCGTGAACAGCCGAGCCAGCTGGGACAGCGCCGGAGGGGGTTTTTCCACGGGGGGAATCCCCCTTGACCCCTCGTGTCCCCTCAGGTACAAACATGCCGGCCACTTTCGGCCACCTGGCCGGGGGCTACGACGCGCAGTACTACGGCTACCTGTGGAGCGAGGTGTTTTCCATGGACATGTTCCACACCCGCTTCAAGCAGGAGGGAATCATGAACTGCAAGGTAGGGATGGGGTTCCGCGCGTGGCGGGGACGAGGGAGCCGGGGCGAGGTGTCCCAGCCCTGTCCCCGTGTGTGTGTGTGTGTGTGTGTGTGTGTGTGTGCCCGCAGGTGGGCATGGATTACAGGAGCTGCATCCTGCGTCCCGGCGGCTCCGTGGACGCCTCGGACATGCTGAGGAAGTTCCTGGGCAGGGAGCCCAAGCAGGACGCCTTCCTGGCCAGCAAGGGACTGAAGGTGGAGAGCAACTCGGTGCCTTCGGCCTGAGGCGCTGCTCGGCGCTGGCAGCTCCTGCCCACGCACCTGCCCTCGCCCGGTTCCTGTCACCAAACGCCCCCCGGGCCACCCCTGCCCGGAGCCGCCCCTCCAGGGTCCCTCTCCGAGCCCCTCCTGGGCTTTGGGAGCCGGGCTCAGCCCTGGGCCGCGGCTCTGCGGTGACACAGAGGTGACCTGTCCTTGCCACCCCCGGGGCTGTGGGGCACCCGCACCAATTGGCTGAGCTTTGAACCTGATTTCTGCACCAGGGTGAGTTTCGGCCTCTTTTGGAGCCTGGGAGGAGGGGGAGAGGAGTTTCCAAACTTGAATCTTTGTTTTTAAGTCCCTTCTCTTTTAAGAAGCCTCGCTGTTGTTGCTGTTGTTGTTGTTGTTGCCACCTTGGCTTGGTTTGTGCCCCGGGACAGACGCCGCTGTCACCAGGGCAGGGCCAGCCCCGCTCTCCCCATCTTTGGGCAGCTCTTGGCTGTGCAGTAAAGGTGGGGAGATCCCAGAGCTCAAAACCCAGAGGGAATTGGCTGGAACATCCTTTCCTGAGCCCCTCGGGGACCTTCCTGCCTGGCAGGGGGGACAGAGGTGCTGGTTCGGGCGTTCCCAGAACGGGGGGTTTGGGAACGTGGCCTCTGTGCTGCCAGATGTCCCAGGGCCATCTCGGGGTCATCCTGGGGCCATCTCAGGGCAGCCAGGGGCTCAGGCTGTGGCAGCTGAGGGTGTTGCTATTGTTGTCAGCTCCGAGCCGGGCTGGGACAGGGGAGGGTTGGTGTTTATGACTGAAAACACCGAGCTGACAGCTTCAAACAACACAAATTCCAGGATAAAAATACCCCGTGGGCTCCGTGCCAGGCCTTGAGCTGCCGGCAGGGCTATGGCTGCGGCGCCATGGGGAGGGACAGCAGCCAGCCTGGGCTGTGCCACCTGCCCCGGGCTGTCCCCAGCGCGCCCCAGGACCCTGCGTGGCACAGGCTGTTGTGACACGAGCTTCCCGACCCCGAGGGCAAAGGCTGGGCTCGCTCCCGGCTTGGGAAAGGTTTGCAGCAGCTTCCTCGGGAGCTGAGGAGCTCCAAGAGGGGCTGGGATTTGTGTCCCTCCCCCTTTCCAGCCTCGGGTGCATTGTGTGAGGCCGTTTGAGGGCTGTGGGATCCATCCCTGCCATGCTGTGGGGACACGGGTGACAGCCCCAGTGCCCCAGCTCGCTGCCACCCTCCCAGGCACTGCCAGCTGCTCCCTGCTCCCTCTCCTTTGTCACCAGCGCTGGGACAAAGCTCCCCCCCAGTGCAGAGTCGTTGCTGTCACCTCCCTCCCCCAGACCCCGCTGGTGACAGGGAAGGCCGGTGACACCCCCGGGGCCTGTCCCCTGTGGCGCTGACACGGTGACAGCTCCGGAAGCGGCTCCTTGGTGCTTGCTGGGGCCACCCCGAGCATCTCGTCCTTGGCCCCTGGGTGTTTTCAGTGTCCTGTTTTACTGAGCTTTCATCGTTTTCTCCGACTCTTCTCTCCAGAGAGAGAAATTAAGCTGAACAGGGAAACCACGCACTTTCCTCCCTCCTTCCCAGCCCACGGCTCCCTGTGTCCCCTCTGCAGTGTCCCCACCGCACCGGGACGTGGAGCTGCACCTCCCCATCCCCATCCCAGGCTGGCAGGGAAGAGAGCTCCTTTTTATTTTGGGGGGGGTTTGGACTTGGGGGTTGTTTATTTCCGTTAACAGTTTTAAGGGCAGACTGGTGTGCGTGCGTGTGTGTGTGTGTGCCGTTCGTACTGGTCGCGTCCCACCCCGCTTGTTTCCATGACTGGATTTTAGACGGTTCCCAAGGACTAATAAAGGTTTTCCTCAGCGGATGTTCGAGCTCAGGTCCTTTGGGGAGGGCCCCGGCCACCCCCAGGGGTGACAGGGACACAGCCACACCCCGGCCAGCACCGCAGGATCCGGCACAGGCGCTCCTGTCCCACGAAGATGGGCACGGAGTGGCAGGCGCGGGGTGGCAGCGTGTGGGGCGTGAAACCCTGGGGAGCGACAGGCGGTGACACCTCCGCGTCCCTCCGCGTCCCTCCGTGTCCCCCGTGTCCCCCAGCCCCGCACCTGGGTGAGGAAGGGGTGGCCCAGCAGCCCCGCCAGGCTGGGCCGTGCCGCGGGGTCGGGGTGCAGCATGTGGGCGATGAGAGCGCGGGCGTGGGGGGAGAGCCGGGGGGGCAGCGCGTACCGAGCCCCCCGGATGCTCCGGTACAGCTCCGGCCGCTGGCGAGCCTCGAACGGGGCGTGGCCGCTCAGCGCCGTGAACCTGCGAGGGAGCGGCTGGGA
>JAKJHU010002190.1:0-46397 GCA_022316685.1 Progne subis subis | reverse complement strand
CTGGCTTGTCCAAAAGGGTGGGAGACTCGCTCAAACCCCTCCTTCCTGGTAGTCCATTTTTCTTTAATAAATGATTGGTCAAATTCCCACAAGAGTTTTCGTGACCTCATTCGGAACAATTCTGGGGACTCATCTGGGATCCCACCTGGAAGCGGTCCTGGAAGAAGACGGATCCCAGTAGCGCGCCTGGAGGAGTTTTCCCCACCTGAGTCACGCACCTTCTCCTCGACCGTGGACAGTGCAGCTGGGATTTCCCGAAGGGCTACCAGGGACCCGGCAACCAGAGTGAAAGACCCTCTGAGAGGGCGAGGCTCGCAGGACACAGGTCGTTCTGCGAGTGGGGATTCGGCATCGGGTGGTACGAATTCGAATTGGAGTGCGAAAGGGAGAAGTGCCAGTGAGAGAGTGTGTGAGAGTAAGTGTATGAGACAGTGTGAGAGTAAAGTATCAGAGTGAGTGAGAGGAGCGAGTGCACCCTGAGGTGCCCTGAAAGAGTGGGAGAAGGGGGAGTATCATTCCATTCGCCACCCTAACTCGCACAGGCTCCCGTTCCTCCATTGAAGGAGGCTCCGAGCGGTACCTTGGAGTAGGCTTTCCCCGGGTGGGACACCGACACACGGGGGGACCCAACGGAGAAGGAACCAAGGATACCTGGAGGGGATAAGCCCCCTTTGCTGGACCATAGAGGACTTGGTTTAAGGAGAGGGAGCTAGGACCCTTAGGGTTGGGAAAAATACTCCCCTCGGAGACTACTAAGTTAAGGCACCACCGGAGAGGGGATGCCTCCCTTCTGGCAGGGGGAGGAAGGTGCCGACTGTCCTAGGGTTGACTTTGTGATGCGTATCCCCAATGTCTGTTTCTGTTTGTGCTCTATATTGAGTTCTGTGCCTTTAAGACTGGTTCTCAGAGCAAGGAGAAGTAGGAGTTTGTTTTGAGAAAACTGTCTGACTATACACATTCCTCTCCAGACGGGGTGTTTGGCAGAGCTTGGAGAGACTGCAGGACAAAGTTTTTTTTTTCCTTTTAGTTAGTTTCAGCTAGCTAGGGCAGAGAAGTTCTATGGACTGTTTTGTTGGGGTTTTTTCCTTTTTCTTGGAACTGTTTAAACCTGCTCTGGACTGAAAACCCAGGGGAGCACTGAGGGCTGCACCTGCAGCCCACCGGGGCCTGGACCTCGGCATTTTCCATCAGCGCTGGAGGGACTGGGACTGATGAGAGACTGAGAGAGAGCTGAGCTACATCCACGGCAAGGACTTTCTCAATTTTGCCATCTCCAGAACGAGAAGTTTTATTCTTTCATATTATTCATTCTTTATACTTGTATGCACTTTGTTAAGTAAGTAAAAAGTTTGTTCCACTTTTCTCCAAAGAAGTTTTTTACCAGACCAGTTGGAGGGAGGAGCCATTTTGGATTGCTTCCCGGAGGGATCCCATTCAGGGGTTTTCTCCCAAATTTGTGCCTAAACCAGGATCGTAGGGAATGTGGTAAAAGCTTCAGCTACGGCTCCAGCCTCATCCGACACTAGACAATCCACACCAGAGAATGGCGCTCTGAGTGTGGGGAATGTGGGAAGACCTTTAGATGGAACTCCAGCCTCAAAGTTCACCAGCACATCCACACCAAGGACTGGGCCCTGGGAGTGTGGGCAGTGTGGGAAGGGCTTCTCCCAGAGACCCGACACCAACGGAGGCACCGCTAAGGGAAGCGCTGCGAGTGCCCCGAGAGGGGGAAGAGCTTCGTGCGCTGCTCCAGCTCCATCCCCCGTGGGAAGATCGGCCTTGGATGATCCCCAGTGACCCCGTTGGGCAGAGCCCTGCTGATCCCCGCTGGCTGTGGGGAAGGTGTTGGAGACATTTCTTGCCCTTCTCCTGGTGCTGCTCTGATCTGGTTGGTAATAAATTCCCTCCCTGTGCCCAGGCTGGCTCTGTTGTGGCCGCGCCGCTGCTCGGGGCGGGATCTGTCCGATCCTTCTCTCCACTCCCGGGCCTCTCCTCAGCCCACCAGAGAAGGCACTAAAAGAATTGAGCCCACCAGAGCGCAGGGCGCTGAGGACTCCCCAGGTGCCAGCCAGCCCCACAGCGCCCCGAGCTCCTCAGCCGGACTCCCCTGGGGCTGCGGAGTCGGGCTGCCCCGGAGCTCTTGGCTGCTCTGGGCTGCTGGGGGCACCCCCGCACCTGTGTCCTGCACACACAGGGCTGTTCCAGGAGATGCTGAAGTGCGGCTGGCACTGCATGAACGGCACCGAGCGGGGGAGGTTCGTGGCCAGGAACAGCGACAGCCGGGAGCAGCTCCTGCCCTCGGGCAGCGATGTGGGGCTGTAGGTGGGGGACACCTCCTGTGGGGAGAAGTTGCCAGGTCCTGGAACAGCGACCCGCGATGGAGGGAGCACAGACGGGCTGCGGCGGACAGGCACTGCCGGCACAACTACGAGTTGTCCAGCCCGTTCCTCGTGGAGCGCGGAGGTGAGCGTGGGGCAGAGCGTGTCCCGTGGGGCCCTGCCCTGGCAATGAGCCCTGGAGCGCCTCAAAACCTGCCTGGGAATCAGCCCAGAGGCCCTCAGCCCTCCTCGTGTCCATGCCCGGGGCCTCCTGCCCCTCTCCGAGACACCCGTGGCTCTCCCAGTCCATCCCAGTCCGTCCCAGTCTCTCCCAGTTCTCCCCCGCGTGTCCATCCCGGCCGCGCGTGGAGCTGACGCCGCTCAGCCAATGAGAGCGCGTGTCTGTGATGACTCATCTGTTGCCAGGCAGACCCGCAGCGCCGAGTGCCCCGCGCTCGATTCGGCCTCCCAGCGCCGCGCGCTTCATTCCCAGTTCCTCCCAGTCCCTCCCACTTCCTCTCAGCCCAGTCCCAGTCCATTCCCAGTTCATTCCCAGAGCTCCACCCTCTCTCTCGGTGCCCCCCATCCCCTCCCATTTCTCTCACCCCAGTCCCTTCCAGTCCGTTCCCAGCCCCTTCCAGTCCATTCCCTGTCCATCTCAATACCACAGCACCTTCTCCTGTCTCTCAGTTTGCCCCAGCTGATCCCAGTGTATCTCCACTCTCTCCCAGTTCCTCCCAGCGTTTCCATCTCGCTGCTGCCCTCCAGCTCCCAGCCCGGCCCCGGCCGCCTGCTCTGCTCCGGGATGGATTTCTGCCCTGCCCACATCCAGCTGAGCTCCTTCCAGGGCCAGCAGCAGCTCTCGGGGCACGGGGTGGCACCGCCGTGGGCCCCAGCGGGGACTGGAGCCAGCAGCTCCTGGTGCTGCTGGAAAGCTCCCCGCGGCGCGGGGTCACCTCCAGCTGCCAGGTGGAGCACGTCAGCCTGGAGCAGCCCCTGAGCCGGCACTGGGGCACGGGGGGAGGCACTGGGGGGGAACTGGGAGAGGCACTGGGATGTGCTGGGAGGAACTGGGAGGAAGTTTGAGAGAGCCTAGTTTCAACTAGGAGAGGGGCTCGGGTGTGTGGAAGGGCGTTTGGAGGATGCTGGGGAGGGTGGGATGGGGTTCTGGGGGTGCTGGTGGGCACTGGGAGTAACTGGGAGTTTCAGGGTGCTGGGTGTAACTGGGAGGGACTGGAGTGAGCCTGGAGGTGCTGGAAGGAGATCGGGGATTGGAAAGCAGGGATTGGGGTTGAGGTTGGTTGTGCTGGGAAGAGACTGGGAATCCTCGTGAATACTGGTGGGGCCAGAGAAGGGACTGCGGAGAGGGTTTGTGGGTCCTGGGGCTGTCCCAGACGGCAACTGAGAGGGGGCTGTGGGATCCTGAGAGGGACAGGAGGCGCTTTGGTGGGTCCGGGGGAGGCAGGGAAGGGAATGGGAGGAGGTTTCAGGGGGTCCTGGTGGGCTGGAGGAGACTGGGAGGGAGCTTGGAGGAGCTTGGGGTGTCTGTGAAGGTTTTTCGGCGGTCCTGAGCCCTGCAGACCCCCAGAGATACTGCTGGACGCCACCAACAGCAAGATGCTGATGGGGATCAGGGGCTTTGTGTTGGGCTTTGTCTTCCTGGCGCTGAGGTTCAGCTTCTACCTGTGCAAGAAGGTGAGGGGGGTCCCGGGGGTCATATCCCCTCTCCCCCAGAGCGTGTGTGCTCCCCCAGGGCCCCCCAGCCCGGTGTCACCCCCTTTTCTCTGCCCACAGAGCTCCTGAGCTGGCGGCGGTCACAGCCCCTCCCTGTGGCCTCGGGCCTGGCCGGGACCCCCTGCTCCGTCCCCGATATGATTTTGGGGAGATCGTGTGTCCCCCCAGCCCTGCTGTCACTCTGTCCCCACCCGGCTGCTCCCAGTGTTCCCAACAAAGCTTCCCAGTTCACCCCAGTCCTGTTGACTGGGGACAGTGGAGAGGGATTTGGGGGGACCCTGCGGGGGGACCATGATTGGGGAGGGGACAGAACGGGCCTCAGCATGGATCGGGAATGGGGACCCCCGTGTGTCCCCCTGTGTCACCCCGCTCTGGGGACTCCTTGGGAGGCACCTGAACCCAGCACAGCACCCAGCCAACACCAAAAGGCGCCTGGGTGCCCTGAAGCTGCCAGGGGAATTTGGGGAGGGGGCGCAGGGGGGGTGCCCAAGCCAGGCCCAGAGTCCAGCACTGCCCCAGCACCATCTTGGGGATTAGAAAGGAGGAGGAGTGGGACCCTTCCCAAAGCAACTTGGGGGCTCTAGCCTCCTCTTCTTCCCTGCTCTTCCACCCCTTTTCCTCTCTCCCTCAATCCACCAGCCCTGTCCATCATGCTTGGTTTTGGAGGTTCCAGGCCCCCTCCGGCTCCGTCTGAGGTCCCATCCCCCTTTCCCTCAATTCAGGCACCTCCTGACAGCTTTTTCCTGGGAGGAGTCCCTGAGTTTGGGATTTTTGGGGTGCAGTTCTGGAGGGGGACAGCTCTGTTTGGCTTTCCCTTCCTTGTTGTGGCCTCTCAGCTGCCCCCCAATACCCTGGGGCTGCTGGGATTTCCCCTCCTGGGGACAAGGACCTTCATTCCCTTCCAGGAGCCCAATGCCCACCTGGGGGTCCAGCTCAGGGGGTCCTTTGAGCAGCTGCCCCACAACCTCTGCCAGGGTCTCCCAGCTCTGGGCCTCCCCAAAGCCCTCAGCAAGCCCCAAGTCCCTCCCAGGAACCCTCAACTCCCTCAAACCCAGCATCCCCCACAGCCCCTGCAAGTTCCCCCCATGGCACCGGCCATGGCCATGTCCCCACATGTCACTGGCCATGTCCCACCATGTCCTCACCCATGGCTGTCTCCCCACCACAAATCCATCCCTGTCATTGTCCCCCACATCTCCAGCTGTGCCCATTTCCCCTCATGTCCCCATGAATGGCCACATCCCTGGCCATGTCCATGTGTCCCCATGTCACTCTCCATGTCTATGTCCCACCATGTCTATGTCCCCCATGTCCTCACCCATGTCCCAGTTCAATGTCTTTATTTATTTACCCCAGTGTTGGATATTTTAAAGGGATGAAGAGAAATGAAAAACAAATCAAGGTTAAAGAAAAAGGATTTCTGTGTCTGTGCCAGCTGAGGATCCATGTGCCTGGCTGGGAGGGAAGAACCTTTTTTGGAGGGGTTTCCACCCACTGTCTCCAAAATCTTGGTTCCTGCACTTGATCTTCACTATTTGGCTGTGCAAGACACACGTGGGCAACAGGAAATCAAAATCATGGAATCCCTGAGATTGGAAAAGACCTCCAAGACCATCCAGTATTCCTTGGTGCCACCAGATGATAGGATTGAATGCAAAAGATTTTTCTGGGGTTGAAAGTCAACAAATCCGTTCCACCCAAGGAACTCCCAATGTCGGTCTGTGTCCCAATGGATGTTCCTGCCCCTGTGTTCATCCAGGTGCCCAAATGGAGCCAGGAAGATGTGGAGCATCCCAGCCAGGTGTCTTCCCAGCACGGATCACCAAGACATGGAATCAGCAGGGCTCTGCCCAACGGGGGTCACTGGGGATCATCCAAGGCTGATCCTCCCACGGGGGATGGAGCTGGAGCAGCGCACGAAGCTCTTCCCACTCTCGGGGCACTCGCAGCGCTTTCCTTAGCGGTGCCTCCGTTGGTGTTGGGTCAAGTGAGAGCCCTTGGAGAAGCTCTTCCCACACTCAGGACACTCGTAGGGCCTCTCCCCAGTGTGGATGCGCTGGTGCCTGATGAGGACTGAGTTGTGCTTGAAGCCCTTCCCACAGTTGGGGCAGCGGAAGGGCCTCTCCTCTGTATGAATCCGCTGATGTAGGAGGAGATTGGAGCTGGTCTGAAACCTCTTCCCACACTCAGGACACTCGTAGGGCCTCTCCCCGGTGTGGATGCGCTGGTGATATTTCAGCTGGGAGCTCCGTCCAAAGCTCTTCCCACATTCCAAGCAGGTGTAGACCCCTTCCCCAGTGTGGATCACCTGGTGCTGGATCAGGCTGTAGCTGTCTCTGAAGCTCTTCCCACATTCCCCACACTCGTAGGGCTTCTTCCCAGTGTGGTCCTCTGGTGTAGCCTCAGGCTGGAGCCACACCTGAAGCTCATCCCACACTCCCTACACTCAAAGGGCTTTTCCCCAGTGTGGATCCTCTTGTGCCCGGATCAGGTCAGAGCTCTGCCTGAAACCTTCCCACATTCCAAGCACTTGTGGGGCTTCTCCCCTCCAGGAGGCTTCTCCTCCAGCTCGGAGCTCTGGCTGGAACTCCGGCCGCCCTCCTGGCACAGGGGGGGTCTTTGCTCCTCGCAGCTCCCTGCGCTGGGTTTGCAGCCCCTCCTCATGCGGCATCTCCAGGGCTTTTCCTCCTCCTCCATCCGGCCACTCCTTGGGAATGAAAAATCCTGGTTTAGGGAGAAAAACAAGAGGAGAGTGCCTTAGGCTGGGGGTTCTTCCTTGTCACAAGTTCATCTTAGGAGGTCATTGGCAATGTAAGAATTGACACATTGGTCTGAAAGAAACTCCAAAAGATGATTCATCCATAAAGTCCTCCAAACATCAAGACTCAGCCAAAACCTCTTCTAAAATATTCAGCCCCTTGCAAAAACCCAAAGCATCAACATTTAGCTCAATCAAGCTCAGAAACAAAGATTCACTCCCATGAAAATCATGGATTCCCCTCCCCGGTCACCTGCTGCATGTGGGGAGGGAAACACTCCTGGGGCTGGGGGGAGGCTGCAGATACAGGGAGGGCTGGAACCTTGTGCTGCCTCCTCTTCCTGCTCCTCACACTCCTGTGTCCCTACTCTTCCTCACACTCCTCTTCCTCCCACTGTTCCTCTTTCTCCTGCACAATCCCACCTTCTCCTCCCATGTGCATCAACATTTTGTTCTTCAACCCTGCTTCTCCTTCCCTTCTCCTCCTGCTCCCAGGCCCAACACCCACTGCCGGCTCCCTCTTCCCCCCAAACCCACAGCATCCCACCGCAGGGGCAGCGATGGAGCTGGGGCAGGTCGGGCTGGGGCAGCGCTGGGCTCTCGGCCGCTCCCGCCCGCACTCGGTCCCCGCTGCAGCCGCTCCCGCCAGGACAGCGCGGGGGGGCCCGGCCTTGGCGCTCCCCCCTCCCACCTCCCCAAATTCCCCTCACGGCGGTGCCCCATGCTCTAGGGGCAATGTCCCACAAACGGGGCACCCCCAGCAAAGGAAGAAGAGCAAAGGGTCTTTACAAACACACGCTGTCAAGCTGCTTGGGGATAGGGCCAGGCACTTGGACATAAGGAAGGCACAGAAGAAGCCATCAGCTCCAGAAAATGCTATCAACTGACCACAAAGACTGCTGCTCAGCCAAGGGCCTGATAAATTCATCCACTTCGAGAACAAGAACAAAGACTTCAAAGAGCTGTGAATATCATTACCTGTGCAGAAGTGGGGTGCATAATAAGGGGGGTATGTAGTAGGGGGATTGGGAAGTCTGTACCTCTCAAATACTTCAGCCAATGGGGAAAGGGAGAGAGAGATGTAGCCAGGAAAATTAGGAGGCGAAGGAGGTTGCGTCCAACAACAATTGGAGAGGCCCCATGGGAAATGTCCCCTGGCCTCTGCCTTTTTTTTATGCATGAAATTACTTCTACAGGACTCCTCTGCCTTCTTTGTGGACACAAACCTCTGGTGATGTCAAGTTTTCCACACACCTTGGGGCTCCTCTGGAATTCCTTCCACCGTCTGGGACAGCGGGCAGTGAGTGGAGCTGAAGGTGCCTCACCCAGTTTGGGTGATGGGCTCCCTTGGGTGGCGGCGGCACCGGGGATTGATTGGGTACCCGAGAGTGTCCAGGAGACAGACGAGTGACAGATCAGGGGGGCTGTGAAGAGTCACCAGGGAGAGAGCACTGAACATCTCATCAGTGACGACACTGGCATCTTCAGGGAGCAAACATGGCAGGGAACACATGCAGGGTGGAAAAGGGAAAGCCAGGAAAGCCTCCTGGCCAAAGGGATGATGATCCCAAAATATCTCTGAAGGGTCCCTTGCGAGAATGCTGAGGCAGTTTGCACATTCTCTCAGAGGTAATTTAAGGACATGGACACCCAGAGGGGCAATAAGGGAAGTCAAGAAGGGATTTAGACAACCGGGGATGGATGGTGTTGGTGGGCTGGGAAGGGTTAGGGCGAAGGTGAGTGTGCAGGAATACGGTTAAGGCAAGAAGCAGCAGGAGGAATCTCTGTGGTAGGAAAAAGGATGATGGAAAAGAGGAGGAAGAGAAAACTACTGAGGACTGGGATGTTTTTCATCAGGGTCTTATCCTCTAAATTTGCAAGCTGAGCCAGATCCTTTGTATCCCCGGTTTCCAGGGCAGGGAAACAAGGAGGTCAGGATTTCAGGGGGTTTCTCTGTGTTGGGCAGCAGCAGGAGCGGGCGCAGAGGTGCGGCACCGGGAGCACGGGCTGGGGGCCTGTGGGGAGCTGCGGGGCCGGGCCGGGGCTGTGGGGCAGCCGGGGCTCAGCGCCGGGCGCTGCCTGACCCCACCAGCCTCGGGCAGGGCCGGCAGTGGCCCCCGGCCCCCAGGAGGCTGCGGGACGCCCCGGCCGCTGCCCGGCCCGTGGAGCTGCCGGCCCTGCCCGCCGGGGGAGCCGCCTTTGGACACTGCAGCAGGACAGGCACCGCCTCTGGCATACGGGCTGGGGAGGGCAGGGCGAGCACAAGGACCAGGAGCAGGAAGGAACACCTGGGAAATGGGGGTTCTTCATGCAAGGATCAAGATCATCTTTGAAGGATTTTGTTTGGGTCACTGCAGAAAGGAATGCCCTTGCACAGAGCTCAGCAGCTGTCACAGGATGAGCACCCACAGGCACTCAGGGGGGCTGCAGCAGTGGCACAAGAAGCCCCTGCAGCAGTTGGTCACAAAGGCACAGCAGGTGAATGCAAGAAGGGGTGAGGAAAAGGCCAAGGTGAAGCCAAAGGCCATGGCAGAGTTTCTACAGCCCCTGAGGGATGAACCCCAGGGCCCAAGGGGGCCCCAGCACCCAGGGGACGGGCTCGGCCACAAGCACCTGGCAGAGGCATTGCCATTGCTACTTCTGGGGTTCCTTTGTGTCAAATGTCTGACAAGGCCAATGCTGAAGTGAACCCAGAAGTGTGGGCAGCCCCAGGGAAATAGGGAAAATCAGACACCCAGCCTCTCCAAATTACTCTCAAGCAACCAGGACAAGTGGTGTCTAAAAGCAATACCCTATTCCAAGGGAGGGAAGGAAGGGCTCACAGCCTGGCATTGAGCCCCTCTGAAAGGCAGGGCTTTTGGAGCCTGGCATCTCTCCCTGGAATGCTCCAATGCTGCCAATCAAGAAATCTGATGGAATCTAGAGAATGCTGCAGGACCTAAGAATAAGAAATGAGATTATTAAACCGAAGCAACCCACAGGCTCAGATCCTTACACCATCTGCAACCAGGTTCCCTCCTCACACTGCTACCATTCAGCACTTGATGGAAAAGATGCTTTCTGGGGATGCCCACTTACACAGGAGTTGGCTTTTGAGTGGGAAGACAAGGAAAAGGAGATTATGACAAAGACATGGACGGCCTTTCTGTAGGGATGCACAGAAGCACCAGCCTTATTCAGGCCAGCCTTGCAGAAAATATCCAAAGAATTCACCTCACCCCCAGGAACTGAGTCAATGCAGGATGTGGATTAGTTGCTTCAATCAGGAGGACAATTAGAGGTGGTAGAAGCAGCCTCTGGGAAATGGCTCAATGTTCAGGCTAAAAAGCATCTTGGAGTATTTAAAAAATATAGAGAAAATGGTGGAGAAAAAGGTTAAATACTTGGGATATATTTTGACTGAAGGTTTGTGGTGTATTGACCTAGAAAGGGTCAGGGGAATCTCAGAAGTAACGTCACTCAGGACTAACAAGGAGCTGAGACAATTCTGAGGATTAATAGGAAATTGCAGGACATGGATTGAGGATTCTCTGTTCTAGCCACAACGTTGTATGACTTTCTAACCCCAGACAGCCTCAATGTTATGGCAGGGACATGAGAAAGAGAACTAAACTTGAGAAAATTAAAAAAAACCAAACTGATTGATGCCCCAGCCATGGCTCTTCCAGACTCAGAAAAGGAACTGGAATTGTATGTGAATGTTAAACAGGGCCATGCCAAAGGAATCCTTGTGCTACAATATTTAACCCACTGGCCAGAGTGGCCCCCTCATTGTCTGCACAATTGTGCAGCCACAGCTCTAAGGGGACCTGAGGCCTAAACACTGACAGCACAAGGAGCTCCTGTTGTTCAAGTCTGGCATCAAGTTCAAGCTTTGATAACCAAAAGAGCCGTGCTCCATTATTACAGTATGAAACTTGTTCAGTGGCACAGGAGGATGCAGAATTGAGGACAGGGGAAGGGTTTAACCCAGCCTCCTGTTTCAACAGCCTGGACAGGGGCTGGCAAGAAACCCAGGACTGCATTCAAGTGACAGAGCTCCAGACCCAGCCTAGGAGAGATTTAGGAGACATTCCCTGGCCTGAGGGAGAAAATCTGGCTATGGATAGGCCTTCAAGGGCAGGAGAAGGGAAAAGAGTTACAAGACAGGCTGTTATTTAGGAAAGGGAATTAGACAAAGCTCAGGTTACCGCCTGCACGGTCAGCTCAACCGGCAGAGCTGTGTGTGCTTGTGAGAGCCTGGCACTGAAATGCCCTGAGCAGGAAGGCTCAAATCTCTTCTGCTAACACCATGTCACCTAACAGGGTGCCAAAAGCAATTCTGACTTCTTCAGTAATCACTGCATCACTTAGCAAGGTAATTCTAAAATAAATAATTCCAAGAGAAGGGATTGTGGAAGCAATAGACTCAGATGGGGAACTCATTTTCCAGGAAATATCCTTCAGGGGCTTATGGCAGCTTTAGGAATACAATGGGACCTCCACAACTCCTGGCACCCCCAGAGCTCAGGTCAGGTAGAAAGAATGAATGGGGAAATGAAGAAAAACCTTCGGAAAGTGGTGATAGAAATCAAGACACCATGGGTACCACTTTTGCCATTGATTTTAGCAAGAACAGGAGCCAGATCCAGGGCAGATATGCAATTATCTCCCCAGTAATTGAGCTTTGGAATTCCTTACGTTGCTAATTCTCCACCAAGTGGGGTAGTGGACATAAGGGATGTGTATTTAAAGCAGTCTGTGGCCAGAATCCTGTCTCTGCTGAAATCTCTCCCACAGGAAGCTCGGCTGGCACAGACCCTGCCTTGGCACTTTGCTCTTCACAACATCCAACCAGGACATCGGGTCCTGCCCAAGGACTGGGAAGAAGCAGCACTGGGGGCCAAGTGGCGTGGCCCATTCCAAGTGTCCCTGAGCACAGAAACAGCCCCAGCACAGCTCAACACGGGGGGACCCCTCACCCTCGGCTCAAGGTCTCGGAAGCCCCGGAGATTTGGACGTCCCGGCTGCAGGAGGAGGATGGGAGGCCACGACTGAGCCTGCACTGAAGGCAAGGCAGCAGCAGCCAGGGCTCCACAGCAGGGGAAGCCCCTGTGCCTGCCCACACATCCTCTGCTGCAATAGTCTGCCTGGGCACCCTCCTTTGGCATCTCCAGCCACTGCGGGCCAATCCTTGCTGCCACTGCTGCAGCTTCAGGGCTTTCTGTGCCTGCACTCGCCACAGCTGCTGGGGAACACAACGGGACAATTCCACTCTGGGGCTCAAGCACACTCACACACTGGGCTGGCTGCCATTAAACTGCTGGAAAATATTCCAACTTGAAAATTATTTCTTCTTTTATTTCTCTACTCAGGCTTGATTTGCCTTTGCCCTGGGAAAAGGAATTTTAAAGGTTTCATTTTAAGGGATGTTACACCACTCTACAGAGATGAGTTTAACATCACAACAGACTGGGAGGAGCACAAAAGATACCCACAAAGATAACGACCCTCAACAAAACATCAAAGCTCATCAGCAAACACCAAGGATCATCTGCCCCAGACCCTGTCCCTGGAATAGTTGGAGACACCTGGTCTGGAAAAGGCTGATAAGGAAATCCAGGAGTGCAGACCTAATTAACGTCACAGGCAAAGAAATCCACCTCCAACAGGAAACCAAACACTAAGAACTTCACAACTTGGAAGCAAGGAACATGAAACCAATGGATTTCTATGGGTTCAGACTGAATAAAGTTTAGGAAAAATCTAGTAAAACTCACATGTTGTGGAATGATTTCCTCTGCACACCCAGGGTATGCGTGGATGAAATGATTTCTGTTGCACACCATGGCCAGAATCAAGTAATGCCTTGACTCTTAAACACGAAAGACATTATTGGAGGTTTTGGGTTTTTCCCACAGTTTCAGTGAAAAGATTACACCATTAGAATAAATTTTTCGTAATAATTTGGTTTTTATATTGCCAGTTAGGTTTGGGCCAGGGGTGGGAGAATCAATTTTCAGTCGTCGGAAAAGAAGTAGAAAAAACTTGATTGCTTTGGAATGTTTTTGTGTATGTTTGTGTGTGGCTCTTAGTGATGGCAAAAATTTGGTATGAGTTTCTCAATGTTCACCCTTAGGTTCCACTTTGGAAAACCAGACAAGATTTAAAGGTGACACTTTAACATATAAACAGTCATTAAAATATATTTAAAAAAAAAAAAAAAAAAATGCAGACTATGGGGGTACTTCATGTGAGTCATTTAAGGCTGCTCTGGAAGAGAAGCTTGGCTCCAGGCAGCCAGGAAAGGAGCTTTAGAAATGCAAATTAACACTGCTGGGGAAAAGTGTGGACAATGCCTCTTCTTGCCTGGGGCAGGAATTGGGCTGATTCCCTCTGCCCCTCAGCCCAAGCTCTGCCTGCTTGCACAGATGGAATTTGCACAGCCAAAGGCAGAGCCCACACTCAGGATATCTGACTCTGCAACAGAAACTGGGGCAGCTGCAAAGGAAAACAGCAAATGGAGAATGCTGTGAAAACTTCACTAAAAGAACTGGGGGGGAATCATCCCTCTCTCAACTCCAACATGTGCTGTCACTGTCTGTGTCACACAGGGAGCAGGAGAGCACTGGGGTGTTCTTGCTACCACAGGTTCAGAGAAATCAGTTGGGAATCCAAGTATGTGATGATTTAATTAGGGAAAAGAGATCAACTGATGCAGCCCTGGCTGGAGGGAGCACCCAAAAATGGGGAAAAGATGAACGGCCACCAGAACAAATCCTACAACACCATGGAGCAGCCCCTGGGAACCCGAATGAATTCACATCAGGGGCCAGAGAACCCATTTATCATTTCAATGCCATAATTAGATTACAAGATCTCCTTGAAATAATAACCAACCAGACAGATCCAGCTCCTGAGTCTGGCCGATCAATCCACTCAAATGAAGAACGAGACATTTCACCATGGGATGGGATCAGATTATCTATTAGCAGAAGGAGGAGCACAGTGTGGAAAATTAAATGACTCGAGATCCTGGTGGCAAATAGATGACAACCAAAAAGTGGTGAAACAGGTAAGAAAAAAAAATAAAAAAACAGCTCATGTATTGGTCCAAAACGTGGAAAGGATGGGAATGGGACACAGGTTCGTGGTTTCCTGGCACACCATGGGTTAAACGAATGCTCTTTCTCCTCTTCTGTGCTACAGCAACTCTCATCTTTTGACCATGCACAGACACCTTGCTGAGTGCAGCTCATTCAGCAGGGGAGCAAGGGGATGCAGCTGGCAGCCAGGCCTCCTGAGCCACAAACGGCTCCAAAAGGACAGGGAAGGAGGTCACTGAGAAGAATCCCAAATCCAAACAGGAACCAGGAAGAAAAAACAGAGTCAAACAGTGAATCTGCTTGGAGAGAGGGTCAGGGACTTGGAAATAAGGAAGTAAAGGGAGAAACCATCAGTTTCAGAAAATGTTACTCATTGACACGGACTGCTGCTCAGCCAAGATCCTGCTAAATTCCTGAACATCGAGAAGAAGAACAAAGACTGAACAGAGCCATGAATATCGGATGTAATACAAAAGGGGGAGTGCATATTAACGAGGACACGCAGTAGGCGGATCGGGAAGTCTCAACTCTCCAAGTACCTTCGCCACTGGGCAAAGGGAGAGGGAGATGCAGAAGGCAAAATCTGGATAAAAAGGAGGCTGCGTACTACAACAACCGGAGAGACCCCATGGCAAATGCCGCATGGCCTCTCCCTTTGTTCAGGAATAAAGTCACTTTTACAGGACTCCTCTGTCTCCTTTGGGGACAGAAACCTCTGGAGACGCCAATTTTCCCGCACACTCCCGGGGGACAGGGCAGCCACCTCCGTGCTCCCCACAGGAAGCGGGACGAGGCAGCGCTGCTCCGGCACCGGCTCCTGCCCAGGCCCCAGCGGCAAGGAGACCGCGGGCAGCCGCTCCCGCAGCGCCCTCAGGCCACGGGCAACAAGGGGCGGACACGGCACAAGGAACCCGCCAGAGCCCCCGGACGCGCCCTCGGCCCGCAGCCAGCCCCGAGCCCCGGCACAACCCAGCGCGGCTCCCACCTGCGCTGGGGCCGCCTCCGAGCTCCGCCGCCGCCTCCCCGGGCTCCGGCCGCTGCCGCCGCTCCCGGGCCCGCACAGACGCTCCGCCAATGGCGGCTCTGCTGCGCCAGGGGCGCCCGGGGAGGGGGCGGCCCCGGGGCCGGGCTTGGCCCCGCTCTGCCCAATCAGAGCGCCACAACCACGAGTGACGGCACCATCGCCCAATCGCAGCCAGCGGCGGGCTGTGCACACGGCCCAGCCTCGGCCCGCGCTCTCCGCGCCCCCCGGGCTGTGTGAGGGGAAAGGCGGAGATGAGCAACAGCCCTGGCACGGGCCCGGGCCCGAGGCGGCGTTGAGCTGAAAACACAAACAAAGTTCTCCGCAGCTCCCGGCCCGCCTTTCCCAGCCCTGCGTGTTCGCTGCCACCGGCTCAGAGGAAAGCCGTCAGTTCCCCTATCCCGAATTAGGAGCAGCAGTGCCTGGCTTTGATTGTCCCCAAAAAGGGAAACCCCCCCAACGCCCTTCACCTGAGTGGAGGAGGGGGGAGATTTCTGGTAGAAAACTCCCAAATCCGTTTTTCCCCAAGTTGGGAAGAACAAACCAAACCCTGATGGTGCCCCCCCCAGCAGCGCCTCTCTGCCGTCCCAGCTGAAGCCCTCGCTGGCTGCTCCAGGCTGGATGGGCAGACTGGGAGCGCTGGGAAGGGGCCCCGGCTCGGGGCGCAGCCCCCGGGGCAGCCCCAGGGCCCCCAGGGCAGCTCCAAGGCTCCGGCAGCCGGGATGGAACGTGGGAAGGGAGCAGCCCTGTCCCCTGTCCCCCTGGCTGTGACCCCGGCGGTGACAGCGGCGGGCGCGGGGGCCGGACCGGCGGGGGTTGAGGGGCCGCACCCGGACCCGCCCGTTCCTCGAGTGTCACCCGGGCGTGTCCCCCCTGTCCCTCGGAGTGTCCCCAGCGGCCATGGAGCCTCGAGAGGTGCGACAATCCCGGCGAGGGGTGGGAGAGGGGACAGGGAGGACACGGGGTTGGCAGGAGGGGTCAGGGGTTCCCAAAGGGACAGGAGGGCATGACAGGAACGATGAAGGTGACAGAGGGGTGGAGGGGACCGAGGGTGGCAGAGGGGACAGTGGGGGTGGCAGGGGGGCGGCAGAGGGGACAGCTGCACCCCCCAGGGAGGGGACAAAAGGGATCCCGGGAGGGCACAGGGGCCACCTCAGGAGGCCACAAGAGCCACGAGGTCCCCGCCACCTCCCCTGTTCCCTCCCCAGCTGCTGGAGGCGCTGCTGGCCGTGGTGGCTGCCCTGGGCGAGCTGGCGGCTCCCGTGACCGCGCCACGCCAGGACCATGTGGCCGCTCGTGTCCCCAAGGTCCCCGCACGCAGCCCGGAGCAGATTCACCGCGACCTGCGCGCGGAGAGGCCGAAAGTGGGCGGGGCCTGGCGGTGAGGAAATGGGGCGGGGAAAGGGGCGGGGCCAGCAATGGGAGCGGCTGGAGGGGAGACAAAGGGGCCCTCTGGGGATATCGGGGGGTTCGGGGACCCTGGGGCCTGAAATGATCCCAAGTCCTGCTGGGTCCCAAGGAATGACACAAATGCTTCCAAATCCCAGATCCTGGATCCTAAAAAATCCCAAACTCCAGATCTCAAATGCTGCTGGATACCCAAACCCCAATCCTAAATGATCCCAAATCCCAAATTCTGGATCCCCAAAGCCACCCGATATCAAATGCTGCTGGGTGTGAGATACTAAATTTGAAGAATTAGGGATTTTAGGAAAGTTAAGATAATAGTTGCTGAAATAGCTAAAGTAGGTGGATAAGCTTTGCTTGCAGTTAACAGAGCCCAGATCTTAAATAAGCTATCCCAGATTGAGTAACTCACTGCTTGTCAGTTTTATGTTTATGTAGCTGTACTTGTAAGAAAACTCAAAATGCAGTAAATAAGATATAAGATAGCTGCAGACTTCCTGCTTAAAGAACCCATTCAACACAGGAAACTATAAGAAGAGGGCTCCTGCGGTCCTGCTGACCACCCGGGGAAAGACCAGAACCTGCTGGAACTACGGACAGAAGGTGTGTTTATACTTGAAAAGAGGTACCTTGGTATAGGCGGTTGGTAAGACACTGAGAGACGTCTCGTGCACAACACACGCCTCTTGGGTTTGTTTGTAACAGCTGTGACAGCTCTGCGGAGCCTGGTGTCAGTGGTTTGGTATCCGTGTCCCGTCGTGGGGACAGCGGTGACTGGGTTTTGTTGTGTCAGCTCGCAGTTGAAAGGTGCCTTGGTAGTCCGTGTCCCGTGAGGGGGCAGCGGCGGCAGTGAAAGAACCGGTGTTGTTGTTGTGTATTAGGAGCAGTGGTGGCTCCGGTTTCAGTTTGTGGTTTAAAGGTACCTTGACAATCCATAATCCGAGGGGCGAGCCCGTGCTGGGACGCGAAGGGTCTCGTTGTGGGTGGCGGAAAATCCCGATTGCGGCCCCGCGCACACCGGGTGTGTGTGGTGGGAACGGATCCGCGTTTTGTGGTCTCGTGGATTTGTGTGTTTGTGTCTTCAGGTGTGGAAGAATTATTGGTGCACCGTATGTATCGTGGTCTGTGAGAGTTTGTGTTGTAAGCGTTTTGATTTGTGTGACTTTGGAGGGTGTTAGTAACCTGTGTAAGCGTTTTTAGGAGTGTTGCAAGCTTGAAGTTGTAAAAGCCTTTTGAATTCCCCGCCTGATCAGCGGAGGGATCCCTCTGTTTGAGAGAGAGGAAGGCTTTAAAGTGGTAGTTTTGTATCCAGATTGTGTGCTGGACAGGAATTAGACTGTGTGTGAGATTGGACAGCGTGTGCTTTTGGCAATAAGATTTTGCTGACGTTTTGTTAGGTGAAAAAAACATTTGTGTAAGTTTAAATTGCTTAATTTTTGAGCTAAAAGGAGATAGCGGCGTAAGGCGGTTTCAAACCTCAGCCAGCCCCAGCAATTGGGAGGGGGTGATTTGTTTCCCCGGTAACCGCAGGGGAATCGAGGCTCTGCAGCCTCGGGCCGCGTCTCTAAACTCCCTGTAAAACCCTAAGAAGGTTTTTTAGCGAGTGAGTGTTTTAGTTAAAAAAATGTGGTTTTGCTTGTTTGTGAGGTTTGCAGTTGCTAGAGTGTGTGGTAATATTTTAAAGTCCTGGTGGCGCAGTCCCTAAGCACAGAGGAGTGGAGAGGCAGCGTGGGATCAGGGTTACCCCCCACCTCCTTCTCACGGAGGGATTTGTGTGTGGTGTCCCGGCCGAGATCCGTAGGATTTTTCGGTGACACCTTGTTGAAACTTCTGGTGAAGTGTGTTTGGGGTCGTGAGGGACCCCTGGCTATTTCCTTTGCGAGCCTAAAACGGTTGGTGTTTGGAGTCGGGTCTCTCTAAGAAAAGGCTTTGATTGTGTGCAGAAAGCAGAGAGCCCAGAACCTATGCCCAGAGCTGGCAGAAAGAGCCGAGAAATTTTTGGTGCTGAGATATGATTAAGCAGCATTCACCTGATTGGGCAGATCTGCAACTGCTACTTGGTGCCTTAACAGAAACTGAGGAGCAATTAGTTTTGGAAGTGGCTGGGGATCTGGCTGAGGATGATTGTAGGACAACACAGGAGGATGTTAAAGATGTATTTCCCTTTCAAGACTCAGGTTGGGATCCTAATGATGATGAGGGGTTAGGACAGTTAAAGAGATACCAAGAACTGATATTAAAAGGGCTAGAAAGAGCAATCCCCAAAGCCATAAACTGGTCAGTGTTATATGCTATCAAACAGGGCCCCTCTCAAACACCTTCTGAATTTCTAGATCACCTGCGAGACGCAATGCGCCAACACACACCACCCTGGATCCTGGATCTGATGAAGGAACACAGCAATTAAAAAAATTATTTGTAGGACAATCCACAGGAAACATCAGGTGGAAACTCCAGAAGATCTGGGGTCCAAACAGCCAGAATTCAAAAACTGTACTAAATAAAGCATAAAAAGTTTTTAGTAACCAGAAAGAAGGATATAAACAAGGGATGAAGAAATTAGTAGCAGTAGTAAAAAAGGAGAAAAGAGAAAATGTGGGCAAGGGCCACCAAAACAAGGACCATCTCGACTAGGAAAAGATTAATGTGCATTTTGTAAGAAATTTGGTTACTGGAAAAACCTGTGCCCAGAATTAAGACAGGGTGATGAACATAGAAAAGGTGATCAGAAAAAGGAAAAAGTAGTTGCTCAGGTAAAGGAGGACTGAGGGGGACCGGAGGGCCCTACCCTAGGGGACCCTCTGGTTATAGTCAAACTAGGGAACAAAGAAAAAGAAGTGAAATTTTTGATAGACACAGGAACAACATTTTCCGTGTTGAATAAGGCCCTAATACCTGTAACCAATGACTATGTTATGGTAAAAGGGGCAACTGACCAATCTGAAAGAGCCTATTTTTGCAAACCATTGAAGTATAAATTAAGTAAACAGTAGGGCGTCCATCGATTTTTATACATGCCTAATGCTCCAGCTGCACTTTTGGGCAGAGATTTGCTAGAGCAGCTGGAAGCAAGAATAATATTCAAAAATCGGGAAATGAGTTTGGAGGTAAAGGATCAACAGTATGTAGAACTGTTAAGCTTAATGTTAATAACCAAAGAAACTGAAGTGGCAAGTGAAAAGGAAAATTTTAGGAAAATAATGGATCAAGTATTTCCAGGAGTATGGGCCTCCAATATACCAGGAAGAGCAAAGAATGCACTCCCAGTGCAAACCAGGCTTAAAGAGGGAGGACAGCCAGTAAGGGTTAAACAATACCCCCTAAAGAAAGAAGATACAGAAGGGTTTAGCCCAATCATTGAGAACTTTCTGCAGCTAGGACTACTGAGAGAGTGTCAATCTGATTTTAATACTCCTATTCTGCCAGTAAAGAAACCTGATGGGTCATACAGATTAGTACAAGATTGAAGGGCTGTTAACAAGGTAACTGAAGACTTGTATCCAGTGGTTGCCAATCCCTACACCTTGTTAACCCGTTTAACACCTGAACTAACTTGGTTTACTGTTCTAGATCTAAAGGATGTTTTCTTTTGCCTCCCTCTCCATGAAGCTAGACAGAAAATTTTTGCATTTGAGTAGGAAAGCCCTAAAACTAAAAAAAAAACTCAGCTCACATGGTGTGTTACCACAGGGGTACAAGAATCCCCCCACTATATTTGGGGAGCAGCTTGCCAAGGATTTAGAGTCCTGGGAACCTCCACCAGGAGAAGGACAGTTACTCCAGTATGTGGATGATCTCTTAAGAGCCACCCGGACCCAGGAGACATGCGTGGACTGGACGGTAAGCCTCCTAAACTTTCTAGGCCTGCAGGGGTATCGAGTATCCCAGAAGAAAGCCCAAAGAGTGAGGCAAACAGTTATTTACCTGGGTTATAAAGTGAGTGCTGGACAAAGGACTTTGGGGCAGGATCACAAGGAAGCAATATACCAGACCCCGAAACCTCAGACAGTGAAAGAACTAAGAACCTTTTAGGCATGACAGGGTGGTGCAGACTGTGGATTTATAACTATGGGTTGCTTGTTAAACCTCTGTATGACTTGATCATGGAAGGGAGCAGAGATCTTCAGTGGACAAAAGAAGCAACTTGAGCCTTTGACCAACTAAAGAAAGCCCTTATGTCAGCTCCAGCCCTAGGACTTCCAGGTGTGAGTAATCCATTTTTCCTGTTTTCCCACAAGGAGCAAGGGATTGCCTTGGGAATATTAGCACAGAACTTAGGCCCGTACCAGAGGGCAGTGGCCTATCTTTCCAAACAACTGGACACAGCAGCTAAAGGATGGCCAAGGTGCCTCAGAGCAGTTGCAGCAGTAGCAATAAACATCCAAGAGGCACGCAAATTCACCCTTGGCCAGAAGATGACTGTGCTAGTATCTCACATGATGTCTGCAGTCCTTGAGGCAAAAGGGGGACATTGGCTCTCCCCACAGAGGTTTCTGAACAAGATGATGTTGAAATTGTAGTAGCTAACATTGTGAACCCAGCTTCCTTCCTCAGCGGGAGTACGGGAGAACCAGTGATCCATGAGTGCCTGGAGACCATTGAAGCCACCTACTCCAGCCGCCAGGATCTGAAGGACACCCCGCTTGAGGATGCTGAGACCTGTTTGCTGATGGAAGCAGCTATGTCATCAGTGGAAGAAGACATGCTGGGTACGCAGTTACCACAAGCAAGGAGGTGATAGAGTCTGGACCATTAACATCTACAGGGACTCAAGGTCTGCATTCGGGGTGGTTCATGCTCACGGAGCCATCTGGAAGGAAAGAGCACTGCTGAATTCACAAGGCAAGAGTATTAAACACGCACAAGAGATACTGAGGCTATTAGATGCCGTACAGCTACCTGAGAGAGTAGCCATAATGCACATCAAGGCACACCAAAAAGTGAGCTCTGAACTGGAAGAAGGGAATGTGCTGGTGGACAGAGAGGCAAAAGAAGCAGCAAAAGGTGAAGTACCCGATAAGGCTGTTGAGGCAGCATTGATTCCAGATGGAAAAGTTTCTATTGAAGCCAAAAAGGCAAGTTATACCCAGGAGGGATGAGCTGTAACAGAAGAAGGGAAGCTTGTAGTACCCTCCTATTTGTTGTGGTCATTAGTACAGAAGGAACACGAGAAAACACACTGGGGAATAGATGCCCTGTATAACCATTTGAAAGAAAGAATCATGGCCAGGAAATTGCAGGGCACAGTGATACAAGTAACTCATCAGTGTAGTCTTTGCCCCTGAACTAACCCTAAAAATACCCCAAAGCCTAAAGTGGGACAAATTGGGAAAGGTTGTGGACCTGGGCAACAATGGCAAATTGATTTTACAGGACTGCCCAGGAAGGGAGGGTATCGTTACCTATTGGTGTTAACTGATACCTTTTCAGGATGGCCAGAAGCCTTTCCTGCCAGGACAGCTGAGGCCTGAGAGGTGACCAAAGCGCTGTTGCAAGAGATAATACCATGATCTGGAGTTCCAGCCACCATATCCTCAGACAGGGGACCACACTTTATTTCGAGATATGGTGGCCCTAAATAAACAACTTAGAGAAATTGAGAAATATGGGGCTGGAACTCAAAGCAGAGAACTAGATGGGCCAGTACATAATTGTACAACCTGGGGATTAGCTGTATGTTAAGGCTTTTGCAGAAAAGACCTTGGAACCACAGTGGGAAGGACCATTCCAGGTGCTCCTCACTACCTTCACTGCAATCAGGATCAAAGAACAGAAGGCCTGGATCCATCACTCCTGAGTGAAGAAAGCCCCAGAAGGAAGTTAGAAAGTCACACCAGGAGATAACAAACTGAAGCTGAAGCTCACTCAGAACAAGAAATGAATGGACTAATAGTTATTATGGACATTATGTAGAAAGTTGTAACTATTGTAGTAATTACCTGAACCATAACAAGAGTTAATGCAATACCACGTAGGTATAATGTGACCGAGATACACTGGTACCAAGGAAGAGCTTATGATCCTTACTCTCGTAAGGCTTTAAACAAGATACTAACAGGCACAAATGCAAACTTGTAGGAAAGAAGAGATGTTTGAGGATGTAAGGATGTATTTGTACAGAATGGGTTCCATGAGGCTTACCATCCACCCATGAAACTCCTCCAGATCCAGATCCTGAATGCTGTGATAAACGCTTGAGTAAATGTGTGTAGTTTAGACTCAAAATAGAGGGGTGTGCGATAAGGGGCTCTGACATTGACTTTAACATCACTCAGGGATGTACTGAGTTCCATAAGAACCAGACCAAAATTACTCCACCAGTGCCAGGAAAGGCTGTGATCACCCAGATACCAACTGTTCCAGAAGTAGAGGAACAAGTAACTCCTGTAGTTACCAAAATTAAGCCATAAGCTATTAAGAAGACAGGAGTTCAGAAGCTGGTTCAGAAGTAGTCTTTAAAACAAGTAAAAATAGGAGTACAAGTCAATGGTTTTTACATTTAGCCAGAATGTGCCCCATTTCTCAGGAACTCCTTTATAGACTAGACCACTTGATTTCAAAAAGTATGCCTCCCAATTTTAAGAATAAGAGGGATCTGGCTAAGTTGCTAAGAACTGGACTAGAAGTGTTACCTTGTCTTGGTTTGAAAAAGACAGTTGTCTGCTAAGGGTAGGAAGGCCTCTCCAGAAAATAAGGAATTCAAATCTTTCCCTCCGTGTTATTATAATTTAGAAGATTAAAAAAAAAAAAAAACAAAAAAACACCACTTTCGGTCAGAGCTATGGGGAAAAGGAATAACAGTCCTTTACTAGTAAATATAACAGGACAGACAAACAACAACAATAATAACAGTAAAACAGAACCAAGAACCCTGAGGGCAAATGGTGGCAAAGTCCGTCGCTGATGGCTGCAAGCTGGAAGTGATGGATTGTCCTCAGCAGGCAGGCAGGGGGGTGCCCCGGCAGGCAAAGTGGGCAGTGCCGGAGAACCCGCAGCGGCTGGACCCCGGGCTGACCCAAAATCCAGCAGGGTAACGAAGAAACTCCGAATTCCTGGGCACTCCAACAGATGATAGAATTCCCAGGACCAAACACCTCCGTTAGCTGTGGACTCCAGGCAGCTACTCCGTAGTCCGACCGTCCTCCCCGGGAAAACCGAGATAAGTGAGCCCACACCCTAGCTCTCTCGGGAGCCTCCTCCCTTCCCCAAAACCAAGTGATCAACTTCTTTTGTCAGGTTAAGCACCGCTTAACTACCCCTACTTAAAAATCTAGCAACTCATGGGGGGGAAAAATTCTACGGGAGAACTTAACCCTCAACATTATCCACCCCGAATTTTTCCCACCCTAACGTATTATATTGAATTTAAACCTTTAAATAATATACATATATATACATGTGAATATAAATACAGACACAGTCACAGTATTCACCGAAAAACAAGGTCCCCTTGAGGTATGCAGCGGGTCTCTCCATCCTTTTGCATCACCCACCATGTGCAGCCAGGTCCCTGAGCAAAAACAACCCCACGAGCGGGATTGTCTTTGCTGGAGGCAGAATTAATCCAGACAGTTTTTCCCAGCATTCCTCTCATGTGTACCACTGGAACCTTATCTCCATCTCTTGTTCTCAGGGGCTCAGACTGGGCAGGGCCTGCTCGGTTGGTGGAACCTCGAGTGTTCACTAACCAGGTGGCCTTTGCTAAATTAATCTCCCAGTTCTTGAAAGTCCCCCCACCCAGTGCCTTCAAAGTGGTTTTAAGCAGGCCATTGCACCGTTCAACTTTCCCGGCTGCTGGTGCATGATAAGGAATATGGTACACCCACTCAATGCCATGTTCTCTAGCCCAGGTGTTTATAAGGCTGTTCTTGAAATGAGTCCCGTTGTCAGACTCAATCCTCTCAGGGGTACCATATCTCCACAGGATTTGCTTTTCAAGGCCCAGGATGGTGTTCCGGGCAGTAGCGTGAGGCACAGGGTAGGTCTCCAACCATCCAGTTGTGGCTTCCACCATGGTCAGCACGTAGCGCTTGCCTTGGCGGGTTTGGGGAAGGGTGATGTAGTCAATCTGCCAGGCTTCCCCGTACTTATACTTGGACCATCGCCTGCCATACCATAGGGGCTTCACCCGCTTGGCCTGTTTGATGGTAGCACACGTCTCACAGTCATGGATAACCTGAGAAATACTGTCCATGGTTAGATCCACCCCTCGGTCTCGTGCCCACTTATAGGTGGCATCTCTGCCCTGATGGCCTGAGGCATCATGGGCCCATCGAGCTAGGAACAACTCTCCCTTGTGTTGCCAATCTAAGTCTATCTTTGACACCTCTATCTTTGCAGCTTGATCTACCTGCTCGTTGTTTCAGTGCTCCTCATTAGCCCGATTCTTGGGGACATGGGCATCTACATGACGGACTTTGACAGGTAGCTTCTCTACCCGAGTGGCAATGTCCTTCTACTCATCTGCAGCCCAGATTGGCTTTCCCCTACGCTGCCAATTGGCCTTTTTCCACCTGTCCAGCCAACCCCACAGAGCATTGGCCACCATCCACGAATCAGTGTAGAGGTAGAGCTTTGGCCACTTCTCTCTTTCAGCAATGTCCAGGGCCAGTTGAACAGCTTTGAGTTCAGCAAGTTGGCTTGACCCACCTTCTCCTTCAGTGGCTTCTGCAACCTGTCGTGTGGGGCTCCATACAGCTGCTTTCCACTTCCGGTTCATCCCCACGATGCGGCAGGAACCATCAGTGAAAAGAGCATAGCGTGTTTCTTCTGCTGGTAGTTGGTTGTATGGTGGACCTTCTTCTGCACGTGTCACTTGTTCCTGCTCCTCTTCATCTGTGAGACCAAAGTTCTCACCTTCCGGCCAGTTTGTAATTATCTCCAAAATCCCAGGGCGATTTGGGTTTCCAATGAGGGCACGCTGAGTGATGAGGGCAATCCATTTGCTCCACGTGGCGTCGGTGGCATGATGAGTGGTGGGAACCTTTCCTTTAAACATCCACCCCAGCACCGGTAGTCGAGGTGCCAGCAGGAGTTGTGCTTCAGTGCCAATCACCTCTGAGGCAGCTTGAACTCCTTCATAGGCAGCCAAGATTTCCTTCTCTGTTGGAGTGTAGTTGGCTTCAGACCCTCTGTAGCTTCGGCTCCAGAATCCCAGTGGTCGGCCCCGAGTCTCCCCAGGCACCTTCTGCCAAAGGCTCCAGGACAGGCCATTGTTCCCGGCTGCTGAGTAGAGCACGTTCTTCACATCTGGTTCCGTCCTGACTGGGCCAAGGGCTACTGCATGAGCAATCTCCTGTTTGATCTGGGCAAAGGCTTGTTGCTGTTCAGGGCCCCAGTGGAAATCGTTCTTCTTGCGGGTGACCAGGTAGAGAGGGCTCACAATCTGGCTGTACTCAGGAATGTGCATTCTCCAGAAACCTATGGCGCCTAGGAAAGCTTGTGTTTCCTTCTTGCTGGTCGGTGGAGACATTGCGGTGATCTTATTGATGACCTCAGTTGGAATCTGCCGCCGTCCATCTTGCCACTTTACTCCCAGGAACTGGATCTCTCGGGCAGGTCCCTTGACCTTGCTCTGCTTGATGGCAAAACCAGCTTTCAGGAGAATTTGGATGATCTTCTCTCCTTTCTCAAACACTTCCATTGCCGTGTTCCCCCACACAATGATGTCATCGATATACTGTAGGTGCTCCGGAGCCTCACCCTTTTCCAGTGCAGCCTGGATCAGTCCATGGCAGATGGTGGGGCTGTGTTTCCACCCCTGGGGCAGTCGGTTCCAGGTGTACTGCACGCCCCTCCAGGTGAAAGCAAACTGAGGCCTGCATTCTGCAGCCAGAGGAATGGAGAAAAATGCGTTAGCAATGTCAATTGTGGCGTACCATTTTGCTGCCTTGGACTCCAGCTCGTACTGGAGTTCCAGCATGTCCGGCACAGCAGCGCTCAGTGGTGGAGTCACTTCGTTCAAGGCACGGTAGTCCACAGTCAATCTCCATTCTCCATCAGACTTGCGCACAGGCCAGATGGGGCTGTTGAAGGGTGAGTGGGTTTTGCTGACCACCCCTTGGCTCTCCAGCTCACGGATCATCTTGTGGATGGGGATCACGGCATCTCGATTTGTCCGGTACTATCGGCGGTGCACCGTCGAGGTGGCAACTGGAACTCGTTGCTCTTCTACCTTTAGGAGTCCTACTGCAGATGGGTTCTCCGACAGTCCAGGCAAGCTATTCAATTTCTTAATGCCCTCTGTCTCTACAGCTGCTATTCCAAAAGCCCACCTGAGTCCTTTAGAGTCTTTGTAATGACCATTCCGGAGGAAGTCTATGCCCAAAATACACGGGGCCCCTGAGCCAGTCACAATTGGATGTTTCTGCCACTCCTTCCCGGTCAGGCTCACCTCGGCTTCCAACAGAGTCAATTCCTGTGATCCCTACGTCACCCCGGCAATGGAAATAGGTTCTGTCCCCACATATTCCGATGGTATCAGTGTACACTGCGAACCAGTATCAACTAAAGCCTCATATTTCTGTGGCTCTGATGTGCCAGGCCATCGAATCCACACCGTCCAATAGATCCGGTTTTCCCGTGCCTCTCCCTGGCTAGAGGCAGGGCCCCTCTAGCACCGGTCATTACTCCCTTCCTGGGTATACATGGTAGAGGTTCCTTCACAGGGATCTGACATATCCTCACTTCTATAATACCTGGCAGCTTGGTCATGTGAGGTTGAGGCTACCTTCATCTTAGTGGAACCCCCTCGGTTAGTGTTTCTCTCCTTGAGCTCACGCACCCGTGCTGCCAGGGCAGAAGTGGGTTTCCCATGCCACCTTCCCATGTCTTCCCCATGGTCACTCAGAAAGAACCACAGGTCAGCTCGTGGGGTGTACCCTCTCTCTCTAGCTGGGGGCCGTTGAGCTCTGACTCTGCAGCCTGTAACTCGCACCGGTGCCACACAGGAACTGTTCCTCCTCATCTCCTCCCTCACCTCCCTCATCTCCTCTCTGAGTTCCTTAACCATGGCAGAGACCTGAGCCTGCATTGGGTCACTGATCACACTCTCATAATTTCTAAGTTTGTTGGCTACAGAACCCACTGTCTCTCTGTTGTTATCAGCATTAATTGTTGCAATGAAGGTGGCGTATTGAGATGGTCCTAGAGTTGCTAGATTCCACAGCATTTGCCCTGTGCACCTGACTTTGTCGGGGTCATTATCATGCTGTCCACCCCTCCCAAAGAGTACCTCCAATACTGCCACTTCTCTCAGCTGTTGGATCCCTTCCTCAAGGGTCTTCCAGCGCATTCTGTGATGGTGCTCCTGCATTCTGTCTCTGTGGACAAACCTCTCCCTTACACTCATTAAAAGCCGCTCCCAAAGGGAAAGGGGCCCTGGCTCCCTTACGAATACCTGATTCACACCCGAGTCCTGGGTCAAGGGTCCCAAATTCCTTGCCTCACTACTATCTAGCTGCACGCCTGTTCCAATAAGGTCCCAGACGCGAACTAACCAGGCTGTATAAGCCTCACGTCCCCGTCGTGCAAGATCTTTTTGCAGATTGCGGAGACTTTCATATGTCAGGGACTCAGTGATGATCTCAACCTCTGAGTCCCCCGCGGGTTGTGAGGGCCCTCCTTTCTTATCCTTGTTGCCTGGGTGCTCTGATTTCACCTTGTACTTCTTTGTTTCCACAGGGGCCACTGCTGCTGGCTGTGGCTGCCCCTGTGGTTCAGCTGGAACCTGGACGGTTGTAACGTCTGTGGGTTCCGCTGCTGCACCATCAGACTCTCCTTTGTCGGGGCAGGGGGAGGGTTTCCCAGCAGCTGGGGCTAATGAGGCTACTACAGGGGAAAAGTACTCCCTCAGCATCTCACCTATCTCCTTCACCCAATCTGGGTGGTTTATTCCTGAGGCAGGCTGTGGGGCAGGCTCAGGCTGTGGGGCAGGGTCAGGCTGTGGGACGGGCTCAGGCTGTGGGGCAGTATCCTTATTCTCTAGGGGAGGTATCAGGGTGGTTACCCAGTCCAGTCTCCCCTTATCTCTAAATGCTACACAGAACAGGCATACCAGCAACACCAGCCACTGTATGATGTCATTAACATTCAAAGATTTGAACCCTTCAAAAACTGGTGGGGTAGGCCCAAAGAGCTGGGTGAAGGGTTGGGAAAAGGTTTCCCCTGGTGTCATTTCCTCGCAGTATGTACCGTTCTTAAAGTAACCCCAAAAACACACAGTCAGTGTATGGTAGCCCTGAATCCATGTGCCTGCCTTCCAGAGGAAATTAAAAATCCACGATTTCCTCACTTCGTTCACCCATATAGCAAACTGGATGACAGCCACAGCAACCTTAGTTACAGGGCCCATGTTTAGAAAAGGCCCTGCAAATGGGAGGACTACGGCCACACCCACATGCCACCCGAACCAGACAAAGGCAGACCACATGATATCCAGTACACAACAATGTAGGCACTTAAGAACTGTTATTCCTTTTTCTCTCAATGCCCTCGTGCCCCACGTTTTGGGTGCCAAATTCTGTCTTGGTTTGAAAAAGACAGTTGTCTGCTAAGGAGAAGCAGGCCTCTCCAGGAAACAAGGAATTCAAATCTTTCCCTCCGTGTTATTATAATTTAGAAGATTAAAAAAAATCAAAACTTTCAGTCAGAGCTATGGGGAAAAGGAATAACAGTCCTTTACTAGTAAATATAACAGGACAGACAAACAACAACAGCAATTATAATAACAGTAAAACAGAACCAAGAACCCTGAGGGCAAACGGTGGAAAAGTCCATCGCTGATGGCTGGAAGCTGGAAGCGATGGATTGTCCTCAGCAGGCAGGGGGTGCTCTGGCAGGCGAAGCCAGCAGTACTGGAGAACCCGCAGCGGCTGGACCCCGGGCTGACCCAAAATCCAGCAGGGTAACGAAGAAACTCCGAATTCCTGGGCACTCCAACAGATGATAGAATTCCCAGGACCAGACCCCTCCGTTAGCTGTGGACTCCAGGCAGCTACTCCGTAGCCCAACCGTCCTCCCCGGGAAAACCGAGAGAAGTGAGGCCACTCCTTAGTTCTCCTGGGAGCCTCCTCCCTCCCCCAAAACCAAGCGATCAACTTCTTTTGTCAGGTTAAGCACCGCTTAACTACCCCTACTTAAAAATCTAGCAACTCATGGGGGGGGGGGGGAAATTCTACAGGAGAACTTAACCCTCAACAATAGTGATGTTAAAGCTGCCACTATCACAGCATCTTCCAATTCTAAACAAGTATTACAACAGATAACACTTAACTTATGTTGATTCAAATAAGCAACACAACTATAGGGTGGATTAAGGCATTCAGTATACTGGTTGCTGTCGGTGACCACTTGAAAAAAGCACATCCCACTAATGATGAGACAAATGTTCCTTAAGCTTTTTAAAAACACCTTTGATGGTGTCTGTATCATGGTGTATCGCAAATAATCTCTTTTCTCTCTATCTCTAATTTCTTTTAAGATTTAGGTTGGCCTTTATATATTGATGTGATGTTACAGGTGCCCAATAGGAAAAACCACATTCTTTAATTCTAACAAAATTGCGAACAGAAATTGAATTGAGTCTCATCTCCAATTTGGTTGTCTCTCTTTATGGCGGGGCATGCTGTCCTAAGGCAGACACAGCCTTGTCCTATATACACAAGTGAAGTTGTCTGCCTGAATGTGTTTCAAAGCGGCAAATGCTTTGGTCTGTGTCTAAACATGTGTCTTTATCACTTTCTATCACATATGTACCTTAATGGTTTCTTTATAGAACAGGGCTCTAGGTTAATGGTTTGCCACTTTCCGCCAATTTCTCATGCCCATATTCTGTGTTTAGGAGACAATACAGTCCCTTCATGGTTTAATCCTAGGGGAATCCTGGGTGAATTAAGTTTCCTGACACATATTACTTTACTAGTTACAGGGTTATAGGTGAAATTGACTAAAGTCCACTAAGACTGAAGTTCTCTTTCTATATTAGAGGCATTGTCCCAGACAATTTTGCAGATTTCAGCAGGGAATGTTCCTTTTCTAATTCCCTTGATAACTGCAGCAGCTACTGATTGCATCTACAGTTGTGCTTGAGTACACTCCAGAGCCAGCGAGATGTTTTCACTAGCTGTGCCTAGCGCATTAATTATTACTTCATGATCTCGCTCCTCTGTGTTTTCTCATTCTGGTAACACTTCTAGTCCTGTTCTTAGCAACTTAGCCAGATCCCTCTTATTCTTAAAATTGGGAGGCATACTTTTTGAACTCAAGTGGTCTAGTCTATAAAGGAGTTCCTGAGAAATGGGGCACATTCTGGCCAAATGTGAGAAGCATTTACTTGTACTCCTATTTTTACTTGTTTAAAGACTTCTTCTGAACTCCTGTCTTCTTAATAGCTTATGGCTTAATTTTGGTAACTGCAGGAGTTATTTTTCCTCTACTTCTGGAATAGCTGGCACCTTGGTGATCACAGCCTTTCTTGGCACTGGTGGAGTAATTTTGGTCTGGTTCTTATGGAACTCAGTACATCCCTGAGTGATGTTAAAGTCAATGTCAGAGCCCCTTATCGCACACCCCTCTATTTTGAGTCTAAACTCCAGACATTTACTCAAGCATTTATCACAGCATTCAGGATCTGGATCTGGAGGAGTTTCATGGGTGGATGGTAAGCCTCATGGAACCCATTCAGTACAAATACATACTTACATCCTCAAACATCTCTTCCTTCCTACAAGTTTGCATTTGTGCCTTTTAGTATCTTGTTTAAAGCCTTACGAGAGTAAGGATCATAAGCTCTGCCTTGGTACCAGTGTATCTCGGTCACATTATACCTATGTGGTATTGCATTAACTCTTGTTATGGTTCAGGTAATTACTACAATAGTTACAACTTTCTACATAATGTCCATAATAACTATTAGTCCATTCATTTGTTGTTCTGAGTGAGCTTCAGCTTCAGTTCGTTATTGCCTGGTGTGACTTTCTAACTTCCTTCTGGGGCTTTCTTCACTCAGGAGTGATGGATCCAGGCCTTCTGTTCTTTGATCTTGATTGCAGTGAAGGCAGTGAGGAACACCTGGAATGGTCCTTCCCACTGTGGTTCCAAGGTTTTTCCTGCAAAAGCCTTAACATACAGCTAATCCCCAGGTTGTACAATTATGTACTGGCCCATCTAGTTCTCTGCTTTGAGTTCCAGCCACATATTTCTCAATTTCTCTAAGTTGTTTATTTCGGGCCACCATATATCGAAATAAAGTGTGGTCCCCTGTCTGAGGATATGGTGGCTGGAACTCCAGATCATGGTATTATCTCTTGCAACAGCGCTTTGGTCACCTCTCGGGCCTCAGCTGTCCTGGCAGGAAAGGCTTCTGGCCATCCTGAAAAGGTATCAGTTAACACCAATAGGTAACGATACCCTCTCTTCCTGGGCAGTTCTGTAAAATCAATTTGCCATTGTTGCCCAGGTCCACAACCTTTCCCAATTTGTCCCACTTTAGGCTTTGAGGTAGTTTTAGGGTTAGTTTGGAGGCAAAGACTACACTGATGAGTTACTTGTATCACTGTGCCCTGCAATTTCCTGGCCATGATTCTTTCTTTCAAATGGTTATACAGGGCATCTATTCCCCAGTGTGTTTTCTCATGTTCCTTCTGTACTAATGACCACAACAAATAGGAGGGTACTACAAGTTTCCCTTCTTCTGTTACAGCTCATCCCTCCTGGGTATAACTTGCCTTTTGGCTTCAATAGAAACTTTTCCATCTGGAATCAATGCTGCCTCAACAGCCTTATCAGGTACTTCACCTTTTGCTGCTTCTTTTGCCTCTCTGTCCACCAGCACATTCCCTTCCTCCAGTTCAGAGCTCACTTTTTGGTGTGCCTTGATGTGCATTATGGCTACTCTCTCAGGTAGCTGTACGGCATCTAATAGCCTCAGTGTCTCTTGTGCGTGTTTAATACTCTTGCCTTGTGAATTCAGCAGTGCTCTTTCCTTCCAGATGGCTCCGTGAGCATGAACCACCCCGAATGCAGACCTTGAGTCCCTGTAGATGTTAATGGTCCAGACTCTATTACCTCCTTGCTTGTGGTAACTGCGTACCCAGCATGTCTTCTTCCACTGACGACATAGCTGCTTCCATCAGCAAACAGGTCTCAGCATCCTCAAGCGGGGTGTCCTTCAGATCCTGGCGGCTGGAGTAGGTGGCTTCAATGGTCTCCAGGCACTCATGGATCACTGGTTCTCCCGTACTCCCGCTGAGGAAGGAAGCTGGGTTCACAATGTTAGCTACCACAATTTCAACATCTTGTTCAGAAACCTCTGTGGGGAGAGCCAATGTCCCCCTTTTGCCTCAAGGACTGCAGACATCGTGTGAGATACTAGCACAGTCATCTTCTGGCCTAGGGTGAATTTGCGTGCCTCTTGGATGTTTATTGCTACTGCTGCAACTGCTCTGAGGCACCTTGGCCATCCTTTAGCTGCTGTGTCCAGCTGTTTGGAAAGATAGGCCACTGCCCTCTGGTACGGGCCTAAGTTCTGTGCTAATATTCCCAAGGCAATCCCTTGCTCCTTGTGGGAAAACAGGAAAAATGGATTACTCACGTCTGGAAGTCCTAAGGCTGGAGCTGATATAAGGGCTTTCTTTAGTTGGTCAAAGGCTCGAGTTGCTTCTTTTGTCCACTGAAGATCTCTGCTCCCTTCCATGATCAAGTCATACAGAGGTTTAACAAGCAACCCATAGTTATAAATCCACAGTCTGCACCACCCTGTCATGCCTAAAAGGTTCTTAGTTCTTTCACTGTCTGAGGTTTCAGGGTCTGGTATATTGCTTCCTTGCGATCCTGCCCCAGAGTCCTTTGTCCAGCACTCGCTTTATAACCCAGGTAAATAACTGTTTGCCTCACTATTTGGGCTTTCTTCTGGGATACTTGATACCCCTGCAGGCCTAGAAAGTTTAGGAGGCTTACCGTCCAGTCCACGCATGTCTCCTGGGTCCGGATGGCTATTAAGAGATCATCCACATACTGGAGTAACTGCTCTTTTCCTGGTGGAGGTTCCCAGGACTCTAAATCCTTTGCAAGCTGCTCCCCAAATATAGTGGGGGAGTTCTTGTTCTTCTCCTGCCAACCCCCGTGTCCCCCCATCCCCTCTCCCACCCCTCGCCGGGATTGTCGCACCTCTCGAGGCTCCATGGCCGCTGGGGACACTCCGAGGGACAGGGGGGACACGCCCGGGTGTCACTCGAGGAACGGGCGGGTCCGGGTGCGGCCCCTCAACCCCCGCCGGTCCGGCCCCCGCGCCCGCCGCTGTCACCGCCGGGGGTCACAGCCAGGGGGGACAGGGGACAGGGCTTGCTCCCTTCCCACGTTCCATCCCGGCTGCCGGAGCCTTGGAGCTGCCCTGGGGGCCCTGGGGCTGCCCCGGGGGCTGCGCCCCGAGCCGGGGCCCCTTCCCAGCGCTCCCAGTCTGCCCATCCAGCCTGGAGCAGCCAGCGAGGGCTTCAGCTGGGACGGCAGAGAGGCGCTGCTGGGGGGGGCACCTCACCAGGGTTTGGTTCGTGTGAAAAACGCCAATCACTTGTTTTAAAATTTTAAAAGTTTAATAGTAAATAAGATGGTAATAAAAATAGAGTAAAAAATTGAACAATTTTAGAGTTAGGACAATATGAGACAATAAAAAACAAAGTTACAGACGTCTGGGTGCCTCTCCGAGCAAAAAGCTCCGAAGAAGGACCCCTGTTACAAAGGATTGTTTCTTAAAAGCAATAGCCTGTTGAATATTTATACATTTCATACATGATGCATAAATTCCATTCAAACAAAGAATTGTCTCTGGTTAGTATCACTTTCTTCTTTAATCTCCATGGCATCAACAGGGCTGAGCAAGGCAGGAGAAATTGGTCTCTTCTGATAAAGAAGTAGTAAATTCTTTTTTCTCTGAAAGATTTACGTTTTCCTGTGGTTGGTACATAAAAACTACATTTTAACTACAAAACTTCATTTACTATACTATCAAAATATTAATACAACAGCAACAATTAACACAACACAACACATATAGAAAATATCTTGTGTAGAGTCATATAATATGCACTTTTCACAGTATTATTTTGTTAAAACCTCTTGATGCTAATTCTGGATCTGTTGGCAATGATGATATCTGCATCCCTTGAATAACAAGGAATTAGACATGGTAAAAAGATAACTTCAGCTACAGAACATAAGATGAAAAAAAACTAACTTTTTTTTTTTTTTTTTTTTTTTTTTTTTTTTTTTTTTTTTTTTTTTTTTTTTTTTTTCTCTCTCTCTACCAAGCTCCTGTCCTAAACAATTGATCTCACCAGGAGGTCTGGAGGATTGAGTTCTATTTCTGGATGGGTACATGAGCTACCCTCTTTATTTTAGCTGCTAGTCCCTTAATAGTCTCCCTGTAATCATTTATTTCAATGCAACACTCAGATTTATTGAATTTAACACACACACTTCCCTCTTCAGCTAACAGGTAGTCTAGAGCGATTTCATTCTGTTACACAAAAGCCCTCATCTATGAGTGCTGCTGTGCCAGCAGCTCCAAAGCATCTGAGGTGATTTGAGACTATTTCTACTATGGCTTGCAGCTTGACTAATCTGTTGAGCAAGTAGACTGGAGTTCTGTACACTTAACTCTCATCTTGAGCCCATGTTGCGGGACCATAGTATTGTATTATACGTTTTGCAGGCTATTCTTTACTACCTTATTTCTTTACTAATGCAGGTGGTCTCTATTATTCGTTTATCTAAGGTCTACTCCTCAGGTTGTGACATGGTTTTTATCTGGTTATCCCATCTCAGAAGTTGTTCTGGTGCTAGGCTCTCTCCCTTCCAGGGCTATTTCTCAGCTGACTTTAATCCCCCACAAATCCAGCAATTTGACAGCCCTAATTCAGTGGCAATTTCTTGCACCAGGTTTACAAACAGGTTTTTGCTAGAGGCTGGCAAGCTCCAATCACTAGATTGTTTCTTTAATTGTTCGTACTGTTAACGAAGTGACCTCATCCTTTCCTGCTCCATTTTTTTTCTTTTTGCCTCTAGTTCTTGTCTTTTTAATTCTTGAGCTAATTTCTGTATCTTGCTTTCTGGGTCCATCCCCTCCTCATTGTTAGAGAAACAGAAGGTTCTTTCTAACTTCAGACAGACCCTTTTATCATTCTCACTTTAACATATTTAGGATGATGGGCCCGCTGTTTAAAGCAGCTGTCTGGGGTTTTGTATTCTGCCCCACCCAATAGGTTTTTCTGTTCAGGGCGCACATTCTTAGACTATTCTGATCGTAGCACAGCTTGTTTACCTGCAAATAGGCTACAAAGGTGGACTCTTTCTTACTCCTAACTCACACAGTTTTGTTACATTTTCACATCTAGGAAGTAAGGGTATACTACCTAGCTCTCTCCTCTTTCTAGACATTGCCACTGGGTTGAGGTATATTGTTTTTTCTTTTAATTCACAGATTTTAAACTAACTTTCGTTGTGGGTGCAAATTCCCCTTTTTGGATTTCTGGACAGTTAAAATGTACTTTGAAAATCTTATCTTGGCCCCAGGTAGGCTCTGGCTGAGTCTCCTTTAGGCACTCTTTTTCCTGCCCCATTTGTCCCTTAGGGTTGGGGAGGCCATTCGTGAGGCACATGGCCAGACTCAGGATCGCCAGGATTGCCCATAGGTGTACCCCTCTGCCTTTGCCTCTGCCCACCGGGGTGCCACCGGCGGCGAGGTAATCCATCTTCTCGGCAGCAAGGGTGTTCTTCAGGCCCCATAGTCTGTCCTGTGAGCATATCGCCTTTTGGACTGGCCCCACCTGGCCAATTTTATTTGGTCCGCTATACAGGGTACTTTTACTGTCCTCCTACACTCAATTACTAGAAGTTCAGCTTTTATTTTTAGTTTTCCCCTCAATCCGTTTGTGTATAAATGGAACCACCCCGGGGAATCCAATTTCAATATACCTGCTTCAGTGGCAACATATAGAAAAAGGTCTGTGAGCCTCCTTTCCTCCTCTAAGCAATTCTCACACAGGCTCCAAGGTTTTAATCCCCTGTAACAATGAGCCACCCAAATTTCTTTACAATGAGCACTTAAAATGAACAAAAGGATAACAGGTACACCCTGCTTGGATACAACTTATCCAGTCGTCGCTGGTCATTGGGTCTGTCAGTGAATCCTCAGCTTCAAATCCCCTGGTGCAGAGGTGACTTTCTACTGCGGAGGGTTGTCTCATGGCTCAGCTCTTTTTACCTGAGAAGAATGTGTCCATTTTTTTTCTGTGGTTCTTACTGCAGTGTCTGTGGTCAGGAGGACGAGGAAGGGTCCCTCCCAGTCAGGAGTCAGCGGTGCTTCTTTCCACGTCTTGACTAACACTTTATTACTTGGTTGGATCTTGTGGATGGCAAATCCCAGGGGTGTGCTCTGTGACACTAGTCCACGTTTTCGAAGTTCCTGTAAATCTTTATTAATTGAAACAAGATAAGACTGTATTTGTCCATCCTCGACTCGAGGATGTCCCACGGGCATTCCGTGCTCATATGGCGTTCCATATAGCATCTCAAAAGGAGATAGTCCAGACCCTGAGTGTGGTTGGGTCCTGATGTTTAGAAGGGCCAAGGGGAGGCACTTTACTCAGGACATCCTGGTTTCTAACATAAGCTTTGATAGCTGTGCCTTCAATGTTTGATTCATCCGTTCCACCTGCCCTGAGCTTTGGGGGTGCCATGGTGTATGGTATTCCCATTGGATCTCCAGGGCGTCTGCTAAGTGTTTTATGATTTTGGAAGTGAAATGTGTCCCCTGGTCCGAATCTATGGAATCAGGAATCCTATATCTAGGTATTATTTCCTCCAATACTTTCTTAGCTACTACCTGGGCAGTTCCCCGGGGACCGGGGAATGCCTCTACCCAGTGAGTTAATTGATCTACTAGTACTAACAGATACTTATGTCTCCCTACTTTAGGTAACTCAGTGAAATCCACCTGGACCCTCCCAAAGGGGCGGTAGGCTAAAGGATGTCCTCCCTGTGGGGCTTGCCTGATTCTAGATTTATTTATTCTCTGGCATATAATACATCCCTGGACTTCTTGTTTTGCTTACTCCTAAATACCTTTGCATTCAAAGAATTTTAAAAATTGCTCCGCTAGGGCTTGAGTCCCCAGAGGGTCTGCAAGCGTAGCCTCCTCAGTATCTTCCTGGCATAGGCCTTGGGTATGACCATCAGGTAATTTCCACTTCCCCTCGACTAGTATTCCCCCTATCTTCTTGAATTCCTCCATCTCCTTTTCAGTGGGACAAGGGGGGAACTCCTGGGGTTCACTTCTGGGATTTTCTGGGGTAGTCAGGGTAAGAAGTGCTGCCCTCCTTGCTTCCTGATCTGCTAAGTTGTTTCCCCTAGTCCTGAACTGTAACCCCACTTGATGTCCTTTTACATATACTATAGCAATAGCTTTTGGTTCCCTTATGGCCTCTATTACTCGGGAAGATCCATCTACAAACTATTTCTCCCCCTCCTCCAGTTCTTCATTTTTTAGATCTGCTCTTACTTTTGTTTGGAGTTCAGAGCAATTATGAGTGAGCCTTTCTGATGCTTCCCCAAAATTGAACTCAGCTGGGTTTTTGGCTGTAGTTCTTTTTAGTTCTAATTCAGGCGTATGAATGAGTATGGCTTCGTATTTTAAAAGCTTAGCATCAGTAAGCCACTTATTTGCTTTTTGCTGCGGGATAGTTTTCACATTGTGGGGAGTGTAAACTACTAGGGGGCCCCAAAGGTGATTTTCTTAGTTTCTTTTACTAGCAGGGCTACTGCCACAATTGCCTGTAGGCATGTGGGCCATCCCCTGCTTACTGGGTTTTACATTTTTGACTAGGGGGACTTTAAAAGGCTCCCCTTTTCTTCTTATGACTACTACAGAATTCTTACTGATTTTGCACCCTGGGGGCAGCTGTTTAAAAGAACTTTTTTCTCCGCCCCAGAGTTTACTAGAAATTTTATCTTCTTTTTCGGGTCTTATTTTTAAGTTTTACCTAAAATAAAAAGCCCTTGACATCCCTAATCTTTTTGGAATATTTTCTCATCCCTTATTCTTTTCTTACAGTCCTTCTTTAGGTGGCTTTTCTTCTTAAAATAGAAGCATTCAGGTCTCTCGTCCTGATTACCAGGGGTCCTTTTTAGAGGAAGAACTGGCTTTTTCGGGGGGGCCCTTTTTGGTGTTCTCCCCGAATCTTGGGGATGCTCCTGCTTCTGGGCTTTCTTTACAGCTGCTACTAATACCTTTTCCTGCATTTTCTGTTTTTCCTCATCTCTCCTCATATATACTTTTTGAGCTTCCCTCAGTAGCTCCTGTAACTTCTCCTGCCAATTTTTGTTTTTGTTTTTGTTTTTTTTTTTCTCCGTATGTCCTCTCATGACTTTGCGACAAATTGGGTTTTTAATAAAACTTTTCCACGGGAGAATCGGGATCTGTTCCGGAATACACTTGCAGGCTTTTTCTTAATCTCTCTAGCTATTCAGTAGGGGTTTCCTCCTTCCCTTGGCATTCCCCGAATACCTTGCTTAGGTTCTGTCTCCTGGGTACTGCTTCTCTGATGCCTTGAATTACTATATTCCTCATGTCAATCATACTCTCCTGCCTTCCTCTGTTTGAGCATTCCACCAGGGATCCTGGCTTGGCCATTTTTGATCCCCGGGGGTACTTTGGGGTTCCTGTGCTCCCACTCCCTCATCCCGGCTTGCCTTATCATTTCCCTTTCTTCCGTATTAAATAATGACCTTAAAACTGCAGTAAGGTCTTCATATGAGTATATGCTAGTTTTTAGAAACTTCTGATACTTTTAAAGGGTCATTCATAAGCTTTCCCATTTCCCTTTTAAAGGCTCTCACATTACTTGTATTGATCGGTCCGTTTAAGTATCCAAGGATTCCTGGGGCCGTGGGCACCTCCCTCAGAAGGGAAGAGGTTATCTCTTTTGCCCTCGTTTTCACTTTCCGCTTCATTTAACCCTTTTTAACTGTCTCTTGGTTCTCCTGGCGGGTGGGGTGTATTTAACTTCTAATGAATTCTGCGGAGCCGGGACAGCGGGGCTTAGAAACGGGGCCAATTCTAATCGAGTGGTGGTGAATTAAGGAGCGGGGTTTGGGGTTTGGGAAGCTGGGCACTTTGCTAGGACAGCCGTGGAGCCGGCGTGGGTTCTAGCGGGGGAGGGAGCCCAGCGGCGGGGGCTGGGTGTCGCCTGCGGGAGCTGTAGCCCCGGCGGCGGCGCTGACGCATTCAGCGAAGGGGCGGGGGTCCCTTGCGAAAGGGGGAAGCCCGGGCCCTGGGGGTTCTTGGGGGCTTCTTGGGTTTGGTGGGGGTGGGGGCAAGAGGTATGGTGGAGGGAGATTATCTAAAGGTTCCCATCTATCACCTGAGGTTCCCGTGGGACCTTTAAGTTCCACCGGTAAAAGTTTTAGTATCGGTTCTTTCTCAAACTCGAGCATACTCCCCTCCTCATGTAATTCACTAAAGCAGAGATCCTCCCCTCAAATGTCCCGAAGACGGGCTATATTACGTGGTCTCGTACTTCAACCCCCCCACGCCTCTATGCAATAATGTATCATTTGTTTCTTAGACTTTTTCTTTGGTATAGGACATTCCTCCCAGTGTTTTAACATCTCTTCCAAAGGACTTTTAAGTGGAATCTCTGGAATGTCCCCAGCTGCTCCCTTTGTGGATTTTCCTGTGGCTTTCTCTTGTACTTTGCTTTTCCTGTGTCCCATTGTATAGAGTCACCACCTACTGGCCCTTTAAGGGTGATCGATCCCTCTTGGGGTTTTCCTGGTGATTGTGAGCTCTCTTTCTCCTGTTTACTCTCTCCCCTGGACCGTTCCTGGTCCTAGGCTGAAAGGTTTACCAGTCCCGGAACTCCCGTGAGGACGTACCCTTCCCTTCCAGCCTTCCTGTGACCAACCCCTGAACTCCCCGAGTTTCTGGGCTTGATGTGTGAGGTGCGTTTTACCCCCGAAACTTTCGCTTCCCCCGCGACTGACCACACCTCTCATGGGGAAGTGGAACTGCGATTTTGGGGTCCCCACTCGCTTCGTGATAAAATCACGTCTCACTCACACGCTCGGTCACCCCCACTCAACCACAATACTTACGATCCTTTTCCTGCGTGGGTTCTTCGTGCACGTAGATTTTTACGAGTTGATCTTCTTTGCCGCGGCTTTGGAGGTTCTGTTCCCCAGACCTCCCCGAGTTCCCTGAGAGCTCTGACCTCGCCTAAATCCCTTTTAAGTGTGGCTTTTTGTTTTTAACTTCATCGCGTGGCTGATCGGTTCCACACGGCCTCCCGGCTCTGCCAGGCCGCTGAATTCAGCAGGGCGCCTCCTGGTCAGAGACAGGGGTCTGAGGTCCCAGTATCACACCAATCACATCGGGGTCACCAGATTGTAATAAATACGATAGACCAAATTCTATAAATCAAAATTTAGAATTTTATTGAGAGACAAAATAACAGTCTCTGATAGCACAATTAAAAGGACAGCGTCGAGCCCGGGATCGGTGCTGGGTGAACGCGGTAACACACTCTGTCAGTATGTCACCCCCAGGTTCACATTTCTGGTCTGAAGCTGTCTCCTTTTATACACTGGATCGCTGAGAGAAAATCCGGACTGCGAGAGTCCTTCTTCCGAGGCAGCCTCATTAGATATTCATGTTCGGGTTCTGGTGTGTCTGAATGGATTTGCTCTGAGACAATATCCTTGATTGTTGTGTCCAGGTGCTGTGTAGAGATGTTAATGTCGGGGGAGACGGATGAGATATCGATCTGATGTAATCATTTGGTTCTCGGGTTCTCCATCTCCCTTTTCTGTTGTCTTTGTTCTCCTTTTAACGATTCCCGGCAGAGATGTCCTCGTGTCCCTTTTCGTGTAATTCTTAGCATAGTCTCTCCTGTCCCTCCTGTGTAATCTCTGGCAAAGGAAATTCCTTGTACCTCTCTCCTGTGCAGCTTTAGTCTTAGTTAACCCTAGTATACTTGATTAGAAATAAAACTTATTTTACAAGGGGTGAATTACATCTTATATCTTTTAACACGAATTAACTTTAGGACATATATCACATGGCCCCCTCTTCTTCCCTGCTCTTCCACCCCTTCCCCTCTGCCCCCCATTCCACCACTCCTGTCCATCATGCTTGGTTTTGGAGGTCCCATCCCCCTTTCCCTCAATTCAGGCACCTCCTGACAGCTTTTTCCTGGGAGGAGTCCCTGAGTTTGGGATTTTTGGGGTGCAGTTCTGGAGGGGGACAGCTCTGTTTGGCTTTCCCCTCCTGTTGTGGCCTCTCAGCTGCCCCCAATACCCTGGGGCTGCTGGGATTTCCCTCCTGGGGACAAGGACCTTCATTCCCTTCCAGGAGCCCAATGCCCACCTGGGGGTCCAGCTCAGGGGGTCCTTGAGCAGCTGCCCCACAACCTCTGCCAGGGTCTCCCAGCTTTGGGCTCCCCAAAGCCCTCAGCAAGCCCCAAGTCCCTCCCAGGAACCCTCAACTCCCTCAAACCCAGCATCCCCCACAGCCCCTGCAAGTTCCCCCCATGGCACCGGCCATGGCCATGTCCCCACATGTCACTGGCCGTGTCCCACCATGTCCTCACCCATGGCTGTCTCCCCACCACAAATCCATCCCTGTCATTGTCCCCCACATCTCCAGCTGTGCCCATTTCCCCTCATGTCCCCATGAATGGCCACATCCCTGGCCATGTCCATGTGTCCCCATGTCACTCTCCATGTCTATGTCCCACCATGTCTATGTCCCCATGTCCTCACCCATGTCCCAGTTCAATGTCTTTATTTTTACCACAATGTTGGACATTTAAAGTGATGAAGAGAAATGAAAAACAAATCAAGGTCAAAAAAAGGATTTCTGTGTCTGTGCCAGCTGAGGATCCATGTGTTTGGCTGGGAGGGAAGAACCTTTTTTGGAGGGGTTTCCACCCCACTGTCTCCAAAATCTTGGTTCCTGCACTTGATCTTCACTATTTGGCTGTGCAAGATGCATGGGCAACAGGAAATCAAAATCGTGGAATCCCTGAGATGGAAAAGACCTCCAAGACCATCCAATATTCCTTGATGCCTCCAGATGATAGGACTGAACAAAAGATTTTCTGGGGTTGAAAGTCAACAAATCTGCTCTGCCCAAGGAATTCCCAATGTCAGTCCGTGTCCCGATGGACGTTCCTGCCCCTGCATTGATCCAGGTGCCCACGGGGAGCCAGGAAGATGTGGAGCATCCCAGCCAGGTGTCTTCCCAACACGGATCAGCAGGACCACGGATCAGCAGGGCTCTGCCCAACGGGGGTCACTGGGGATCATCCAAGGCCGATCCTCCCACGGGGGATGGAGCTGGAGCAGCGCACGAAGCTCTTCCCGCTCTCGGGGCACTCGCAGCGCTTCCCTTAGCGGTGCCTCCGTTGGTGTGGGTCAAGTGAGAACCTCTGGAGAAGCTCTTCCCACACTCAGGACACTCGTAGGGCCTCTCCCCAGTGTGGCTGCACGGTGGACAGTGAGGTGTGAGTTGCTTGAAGCCCTTCCCACAGTCGGGGCAGCGGAAGGGCCTCTCCTCTGTGTGAATCCACTGATGTAGGAGGCGATCAGAGCTGGTGTGAAACCTCTTCCCACACTCAGGACACTCGTAGGGCCTCTCCCCAGTGTGGATGCGCCGGTGGACAGTGAGGAGAGAGTTGTACTTGAAGCCCTTCCCACAGTCAGGCAGCGGAAGGGCCTCTCCTCTGTGTGAATCCGCTGATGTAGGAGGAGAGTGGAGCTGACCCGAAACCTTTTCCCACACTCAGGACACTCGTAGGGCCTCTCCCCGGTGTGGATGCGCTGGTGATTTTTCAGGTTGGAGCTCCGTCCAAAGCCCTTCCCACATTCCAAGCAGGTGTAGAGCCCTTCCCCAGTGTGGATCACCTGGTGCTGGATCAGGCTGTAGCTGTCTCTGAAGCTCTTCCCACATTCCCCACACTCATAGGGCTTCTTCCCAGTGTGGATCACCTGGTGTAGCCTCAGGTGAGAGCTACGCCTGAAGCTCTTCCCACACTCCCCACACTCAAAGGGCCGCTCCAGTGTGGATCCTCTTGTGCCGGCTCAGACTGGAGCTCCGGTTGAAGCTCATCCCACACTCCCCACACTCATAGGGCCGTTCCCCAGTGTGGATCACCTGGTGACGGATCAGATGGGATCTCCGGCTGAACCCTGCCCACATTCCAAGCACTTGTGGGGCTTCTCCCCTCCAGGAGGCTTCTCCACCAGCTCGGAGCTCTGGCTGGATCTCCGGCCGCCCTCCTGGCACAGGGGGGGTCTTTGCTCCTCGCAGCTCCCTGCGCTGGGTTTGCAGCCCCTCCTCGTGCGGCATCTCCGGGGCTTTTCCTCCTCCTCCATCCGGCCACTCCTTGGGAATGAAAAATCTGGTTTGGGGAGAAAACAAGAGGAGAGTGCCTTAGGCTGGGGGTTCTTCCTTGCACAAGTTCATCTCAGGAACTCATTGGCAATGTAAGAATTGCCACATTGGTCTGTAAGAACCTCTGAAAGAAGATTCACCCAAAAGTCCTCCAAACATCAGACTCAGCCAAAACCTCTCCTAAAATATTCAGCCCCTTGCAAAAATCCAAAGCATCAACATTTAGCTCAATCAAGCTCAGAAACACCAAGATTCACTCCCATGAAAATCAGGATTCCCCTCCCGGTCACCTGCTGCATGTGGGGAGGGAAACACTCCTGGGGCTGGGGGGAGCTGAGATACAGGGAGGGCTGGAACCTTGTGCTGCCTCCTCTTCCTGCTCCTCACACTCCTATGTCCCTACTCTTCCTCACACTCTCTTCCTCCCACTATTCCTCCTTCTCCTGCACAATCCCACCTTCTCCTCCCACATGCATCAACATTTTGTTCTTCAACCCTGCTTCTCCTTCCCTTCTCCTCCTGCCCCCAGGCCCAGCACCCACTGCCGGCTCCCTCTTCCCCCCAAACCCACAGCATCCCACCGCAGGGGCAGCGATGGAGCTGGGGCAGGTCGGGCTGGGGCAGCGCTGGGCTCTCGGCCGCTCCCGCCCGCACTCGGTCCCCGCTGCAGCCGCTCCCGCCAGGACAGCGCGGGGGGGCCCGGCCTTGGCGCTCCCCCCTCCCACCTCCCCAAATTCCCCTCACGGCGGTGCCCCATGCTCTAGGGGAATGTCCCGCAAACGGGGCACCCCCAGCAAAGGAAGAAGAGCAAAGGGTCTTTACAAACACACGCTGTCAAGCTGCTTGGGGATAGGGCCAGGCACTTGGACATAAGGAAGGCACAGAAGAAGCCATCAGCTCCAGAAAATGTTATGAACTGACCACACAGACTGCTGCTCAGCCAAGGGCCTGATAATTCATGAACTTCGAGAAGAAAACAAAGACTGAACAGAGCTTTGAATATCATTACCTGCAGAAGTGGGTGCATATGGGGGTATGTAGTAGGGGGATTGGGAAGTCTGTACCCCTCAAATACTTCAGCCAGTGAAAGGGAGAGAGGATGTGCCGGAAAATTAGGATGAAAAGACACAACAATTGGAGAGGCCCATGGGAAATGTCCCATGGCCTCTCCTTTTTTTTATGAATGAAATTACTTTTACAGGACTCCTCTGTCTTCTTTGTGGACACAAACCTCTGGTGATGTCAAGTTTCCCACACACCTTGGGGCTCCTCTGGAATTCCTTCCACCGTCTGGGACAGCGGGCAGTGAGTGGAGCTGAAGGTGCCTCACCCAGTTTGGGTGATGGGCTCCCTTGGGTGGCGGCGGCACCGGGGATTGATTGGGTACCCGAGAGTGTCCAGGAGACAGACGAGTGACAGATCAGGGGGGCTGTGAGAGTCACCAGGGAGAGAGCACTGAACATCTCATCAGTGAGGACACTGGCATCTTCAGGGAGCAAACATGGCAGGGCACATGGAGGGGAAAAGGGAAAGCCAGGAGAGTGTCCTGGCCAAAGGGATGATGATCCCAAAATATCTCTGAAGGGTCCCTTGGGAGAATGTTGAGGCAGTTTGCACATTCTCCAGAGGTAATTTAAGGACATGGACACCCAGAGGGGCAATAAGGAAGTCAAGAAGGGATTAGACAACGGGGATGGATGGTGTTGGTGTGCTGGGAAGGGTTAGGGTGAGGCGAGTGAGTGTGCAGGAATACGGTTAAGGCAAGAAGCAGCAGGAGGAATCTCTGTGGTAGGAAAAAGGATGATGGAAAAGAGGAGGAAGAGAAAAATACTGAGGACTGGGATGATTTTCATCAGGGTCTTATCCTCTAAATTTGCCAGCTGAGACAGATCCTTTGTATCCCCGGTTTCCAGGACAGGGAAACAAGGAGGTCAGGATTTCAGGGGGTTTCTCTGTGCTGGGCAGCAGGAGCGGGCGCAGAGGTGCGGCACCGGGAGCACGGGCTGGGGGCCTGTGGGGAGCTGCGGGCCGGGCCGGGGCTGTGGGGCAGCCGGGGCTCAGCGCCGGGCGCTGCCTGACCCCACCACCCCCGGGCAGGGCCGGCAGTGGCCCCCGGCCCCCAGGAGGCTGCGGGACGCCCCGGCCGCTGCCCGGCCCCGTGGAGCTGCCGGCCCTGCCCGCCGGGGGAGCCGCCTTTGGACACTGCGGCAGGACAGGCACCGCCTCTGGGATACGGGCTGGGGAGGGCAGGGCGAGCACAAGGACCAGGAGCAGGAAGGAACACCTGGGAAATGGGGGTTATTCATGCAAGGATCAAGATCATCTTTGAAGGATTTTGTTTGGGTCACTGCAGAAAGGAATGCCCTTGCACAGAGCTCAGCAGCTGTCACAGGATGAGCACCCACAGGCACTCAGGGGGGCTGCAGCAGTGGCACAAGAAGCCCTGGAGCAGAGTTGGTCACAAAGGCACAGCAGGTGAACGCAAGAAGGGGTGAGGAAAAGGCCAAGGTGAAGCCAAAGGCCATGGCAGAGTTTCTACAGCCCCTGAGGGATGAACCCCAGGGCCCAAGGGGGCCCACAGCACCCAGGGGACGGGCTCGGCCACAAGCACCTGGCAGAGGCATTGCCC